>VUQG01002877.1:23876-51533 GCA_015106755.1 Etia nguti
ATTTACACCACCCACCTTCCCTTCCCAACTTAACCCCACCACACACACAATACACACACTACACACACACACACACACACACACACACACACACACACACACACACACACACACACACACACACATCATTCAAACCTTCAGATCTCTCACCCTCTGCCTTCATTTCCCTCTCTGCAGCCACACACACACACACACACACACATACACAAAGCAAAAAAAAGTGCCTTCTGGAAATCCTTAATGACCACTGCAGAGATGGACAAAATGGCTCCACACTCCAAGGCTATTACTAGAATAAGCGTGGATGTATTTCACAGTAAAAGACCTTCTGGATTATCCATGCCACTTACATATACGAATCCTGCAAACTTACCATAGGACACCCTTAAAAAAAGCAACCAGACATAGTATTTTTTGCTGCTACTGAAATGGGTACTTATCTTCTTCGTAATTTTTTTTGTTGTTCTTGTTGTTGTTCTTTTTCTCTTTCTTTTACTGTTTTTTTTTCAACCAAATCAAAGGGTCTTGAAAACTGCTTGAGAATATACCTCGCTGGCTTCAGCCCGTTTAAAAAAAAAAGAAAGCGAAAGAGAGAGAAAAGAAAAAGAAGGGAGCGCTGGTTGTTCTTTTTGCTCTGGAACGAATCATATATCCTTCTTCTGGGATGAGATTAACAGAATCAGTGACTCAATGGATGCTACTTTGCTTTATTATATTTTATTTTGTTTTTATTTGACCTTTTTTTTGTTGCCGGGATATCTATTTGATCTTGTGGATGCTCTCCGGAGTTGGCTGCAGACTCTCTGCCATCTTGTCTGGATTACACAGCAGTAGCAGTACACCTGCTCTTTGCCGGGAGGCTAAACGGCTCCCGTTTTCCATTCGTGGGAATTGGAGGCACCGCGAAACTCTTTTGGGGGAATGATTTCATGACTTGTTTTCTTTGTGTAAAGAGCCATGTTAAATATAGTGTCTTCTGAATGGAGTTGTGTTTCTCTTTAAAAATTCCTACTTACAGTAACTGTATGTTTTGGGTGAAATCTAATGGCACATACACTGTCAGAGGACGTTTCTGAAAAATGAAAAGAAAAAAAAACAAAACCCAATGATTAAAAAAAGAAAAAAGAAAAAAAAATGAAATTACAAAGCTGCTTGCCATGTAAGCGTAACCTGGAATTTATTTTGTAAGTCTTACATTATTTGTATCTGTGGGACTGGTTTGTAAATTACAAAGAAAGACACACACATTCATACTGTACGACGGAGCATCATCAACATCAAGAGACTACATTGCCAGATTGTCAAACAAACCGCTAATATAATTCAATCGGTGACCCGCCTCCCCTTGTCAGCTCTCAATTCGTAGAAAAAGAATGAAAATTTAACAACATAGTTAATTTATTTTTCTATGCAGGGTTATTTAAAGAGTTATCGGTATTATTTAAGAAGAATAATACGCAAAGAGTGGAAAGGACTTGATAGTGTGCTGTATCAGAGCTAATTCAGTCGATTCAAGGGTTACTGTTTCTCTCGGTCTGCTGAGGAGCACCTGCCGGATGAAAGGTTGTGAAATGTGATCTGTGATGTTTCCTTTTTCTTGTGTCGCACGATGAGCAAGAGGCCTGATAGAGTCTGTGACGTTTCGAGCAGTTTCCTTATTCTTATATCTCCCACAGTATCTTGTAAAAGGTTTCTTATTAACATTATGCAACCAAAATAAATGTGCATTAAACTCGATATGCTTCTGGAATTGTTGGACCTGGGAGGAAAAAGGGAGGGAAAGCGAGGGCAAACCAATCGAGGCTCTAAATTGTCAGATCTGGGCCGAATCATATCGTAAAAACAACCATGTGCAATATTAGCTCAGTCACGATGGCTTCAAATGATTTTGTTTTTAATTTATTTAGTTTGAGATGATATTGTCAGGACAAGTTCCATTTCAAAATTCTTTATTCAACTTAACTCTATCCGGTCCTTATTTAAAAAGTATTGTTAAGTTAAAATATGAGTGTTTATTGACATTACAAACGAATAGAATGTATCTTGGAAAGTATAATAAATACAATTTTCTATCAGTCATAAATCTCCTGTATATTGGTTAATTTTCTCATGTATAATCATGTTGAAATCAAGGTATTAAAATCAGCACCTCTTTGCACCGTGTCCCCCCTATTTCTTTTAAGCTAACATCCTCGTAGTTCTTCAAGGCTGCTTAACTTTCAAACTTCTGCAAACCCTGCAATTAGCATTTTTTTTCCCTTTCACAGAACACGTTGCAGCGTCTGACAGCTCAGTGTCGGACAAACTAAAGCTGACAGAATGCTGTACTTGTTTTGTTCGTGTACAAACACTGGCGCCCTTCAAGCATAATATATAATTGTTTAGTCACTTAGAAAACTGCCTCTCCAACTTGGGAAACTCTTGTTTTTTACACCGAAGGCCATGAACCACTTTGTGCTTTTCCCACTGAGCTAACAGTTTAAGCAACTAAAACCAAGCCAAAATAAAGATTCCAAACTTGAAAACATTATACAAACATGCATATGTGCTGTTTTTTCCTATTTAGATCCCCGAGCAATGCTCAGTAGAGGTATCACCAAATATTATGTCCCAAACATCCCCATCCTTTTCTGTCTTTTCAGCTTTTAAGGCAGGTTTTTGACAGAACACCTGACTTTTTGTTTTTTTTGGCAGGTATCAAAGTTCCGTCTGTTTATAGACACCTATCAAACATTTATGCCTGTTCCATTTTAGGGTTAAAAATTCAGATTTCCTCTTTCTGTGTTAATCCAAGCTTTTGTGCTTTTGGGAAACCAAGTAGCAGAGAGTATGACTCATTCAGACGCCAGAGAATTGTCCTCATTAATTATTAATACCCATGGCAGTTATGAACTAAAAAAGGGATGTGGGGAGAGAGGTGAGAGAAAGGAATATGACATGTATAACCCCTCCAAACTGTCTCCCCCCCCCATCCTTCCATCCTTCTCCGTCTTTGTCATGTTTGTGATCGCACTGCTCTGTAATAGAGCAGAAATATCATTTGGTACTTAAAAAAAAAAGACACAAATTGGCTGGAGACGTAGCTTTTCAGTCCAAAATTTTACTGCAGTGACTTGGCTCTCGTGCAGGGTTCCTGGAAGGTCTGGGGGGGTTCTTGAGGTGCCACAACACTAGAAAACGGTGAAATTCTATATTGTCACTTTAATTTACATCGCTAAACATTAGCAGAACACAAATGCATGAAATCCTCACAATTGTCTCTTTCTTTTTTCTTTTCTCTCCTTTCTGCTGTTATCATCCCACCTGCTGTAGAGACAGTTATGCAATTCTGTTCTGAATCCTAACTGCTAAAATCATCTCTGCTGTGCCTCAGTGTATTTTTATCTGATGGGGTGGCTCGGGAAAAACTTGTGTCTTTTTGAGGGGAAGGATTTAAGGGGGAGACAGATGGTAAAAACCCTGCAGAAAGACGTCTGTAGCATGCTTTAATATGGGGAATGGCCACAAGGGGCACTCTAAGCTAAGAACACAGAAGTGAGTGGGAAATAGTGTGACTGGACTTCAGGATCACTGATGTTTGAAGGCGTTTGGTTAAAAGAAAACCACTGAAGTTTTATTCTACTTGTAGTCCTGCCTTACTTATTTTTTTTCTAAAATTTAAAGTGAATTGGCATTTCAGAGGCCCCATAACAGGTTTTTGATGATGACTGTGCTTATTTATATGTCCAGGATTTAATAACAGGTGCAACTGTCAGATAAATAATACTAATAAAAATGAGGAAGTAAAATAAAGTAATGCTTAAAAAAAGCCCATACATTCAGTGATGAGTTGACTGTTGATTATTCTGCATAGTTATTACGCCACTGCATTCATAGTGATTTGCAGTCTGTGAACAGCGTCAAGATGATTAACCTCTTCACCTCCACCAGACAATTCCACGTAGAGTGACAGATGTGAACCCAACACTAAGTCAAAACTAAGTGACCATCAGCCTGGTGGATGTTAAGAGGTTAACCCTCTGAGGTCCAAGGAGTCATTTTTTGATGTGTGTCAGAATAATTGGTATTTTCTTCCTGACTGGACAGAGTTGGGGAAAAAAAGCTGCCTAATGTTTCTCTTGTGTTGGGGTTGTGGTTGTCCCCGATACCAGTTTTGACCACAGAGGGTTAACAAGACAAGAAAGCAGAACAAACATCCCTAATTCTCACCGCAGTCTCAGTGTTTTTGTTTGTTGTTTTTTTTTCTACTGTTTCATTTCAAACTGTTTGGCTAACTAAAGAGTCTCAAGCTAAAAAAGAACCTGAGTCACTATGCTAGAGTACAGTACATGCCCAAGAGCCACAACTACAAGTAGTGCAACAAAAAAACCAGTGAGACGATATCGGCATCTTTTTGCCATTAAACATCTTAGTTTGTATGAGGATATAATTTATTCTGTCTCTACCAGAAAAATCTGAAGTCTTTTTACTGTTTAGCAAAACTGCTACGTGAATGCGTTGCTTTTTAACAGCACACTTGGTGGTCTCGAACGGCTTGTTTTGGCAGAACTTGAACGCAGCCTGAAGGTTTTGTTAGGAATGCAAATTTTGTATCATTAAAATGACTTGGTTACTTTTTTTAACAGCATCTAACCAAATGAAGACAGCCTTACAGGGGGGTTAATGTCTGAGAAATATACTGGCTATGTGTTGGGTTCAGTTGTTATCTGTGACTAAAGTATGCAGTCTCATTTCCCTGTGAGTTTTTTTTTAAAAGTTTGTCTATACATCACTGAGACATTGTGTTAATGTAAATGATATTTTGTAGTTCCGAATTCATCGACGAGTCTCGGTACTTCACCTTTTTTTTTCATTTTCTTCTTATTTAAAAAAGAGCACGAATACACATTTCACATTAGTATATTAATAGCCCGTGTAGAAATCTATTTCCTGCAGTGTAAATTTGCATATTGTAAAACAAATGTCTGCCCTCCCTTATCTTATTTGTTCCAAGCTTTTCCAATGCATCTTGTGGCAACAGAAGAGAAGAATTAAGCTACATTTGTTTTTCCAATGCACCAGTCGGTTTTCTTCTCATGGATAATTTTAAACAGAAGTGATGAACCAAATGTTTCTGGTTTTGGAAGCTGCTATCGATAAAACATTTCCTCATGCGTTAACCAATTTGTGGTGATCCAAAGTGCTGCTAACTCTGTTTTTGGAACCACTTTAACCCCATCTTTCTTTAAATTCTTGAATAATTGTATTTTGTTCATATTGGGTGAAATATTTTAAGATAAAATGGAAATATTTAATTTTCCTTTATCAGCTGATAACCATAATGCTTACAGATTATAATAATAATAATTATTATATTCTAACTATGGCTTCATATTTGAGGGATCACCCATGTGGGATTGAAAACTGGAAATAATTTTCCCTTACATGTGCATTCTATACTGTGCTTCCTTTTGCTTTTGCCTAACATGTATCATTTATGATGTATGCTCGGGTATATTTTATCAATGGGCTGTTTGAAGCGGCAGATTATCGTTTAACATTTTCACTTGTCATAATTAATAGTGTTCAAGCTATAAAAAGAAGCTAAGATATAATCTGGAGTTCTAGAACTGGAAATAATAACCCCGATGATGCCGTAATGATGTCATGTGGATCATCAGGGTGTGATCATTATGGAGTTTGAGTACGGGAGATCTAGTATCTGTGTGTGTACTGATATTTCTTTGGCTGCTTGAATTTCATCAAAATGCAGACTGATTTACATTAGCTTGTCCTACATTACATGTACTTAGTATAATATCTGTGTATCTATATCAGTAATGAATGCAGACTTGACTTGGATTGCACAACTGAGCTTGAAGAGTTGGCTCATAGATTTTTAAATTAAAAGGACTTATTACCATTAGAGGATTGGCCAGAATAGTCAATATGTGCCTTCAAAATAAAAATGTTTGCTTTTTTTTTTACATCTGTGAAATTGTGCCAGTGGTTTGACTACAAAGGACCAATTAAATTATCCACCTTGCTGTCAAGAAAGAATTCTAAAATCCCAGAAAATTATCTACAATTCAATCCAAACCCTCTACTCACTACTGTAGTTTGCACTAATGCATATTTGCTGTAATTATTTTGTCTTTGACACGTTATTATGCTGTGGGGGCGCATTTGTAGCTGCGGTGGCTCATGTCTGCTGAATGCCAACAATGTTCTTAGGAATGGTACCCGGACATTTTTGGCATCCGCCACAGTCAGGCGGCCATTTGAGAAGGGATGAAAAGGGATGGTATCTCCCTGGTTACTGCAAATTACTCAACGCATCCCCTATGAGAGGAAAACAATGCCTGCCCTCCCCACCAGCTGCCTCATTAAACATAGACAAATCCACCAGTGCTCCTCTGCTCTAGCTGCTTGGCTGCCATTTTCACACCACTTATTCACAGAAGCCAGTCACCTGGCTGTTGAGGCCATCGCAGGCAAAAGTGTGAAAAGCAAAGCTGGATTCTGAATATTTCGTGCATGTGCCTTCCTGTCGTTACACAGATGGACTTGAGTGTCTCTCATTAGCCCCTGGGGTCTCGAAACTAAAGCAACAAAGTGCAAACTTTCATCCCAGCCAGAGCAGATTTTCACTAAGCAGCAGTGTGATATGTGTGCACTGTTGCACCCTTTTACAATATAACAGTAAAAATATAATAATTATAGCTTTAATTTAATGCATCCACGTATTAAAGACCAGCACTCTATTGGCTCTGCAGGGCCTATTTGGCCTCCACATCATTAAATTAATTCAATTTCTCATTCAAACTCTATCATTTGAATACAACTTTTTTTTTTGTCAAGCTTTGCCTAGAAAGGATAATGAGTTTCTGACCAAATTGAAATGTCCACCTTGTGAAAAAGTGACACTTGCTCTCCAAAAATAATTGAGTAAGCTAAAGCAAAACTCTCTTTAGTGATAGTATTATTACCACCTGTGTCTGAGGCTAACACGTTCATTTCTGTTCTCATTTCCCGTTTGAGTGCTGAAGCTTTAAATATCTAGAGGTCATTTTTAAGAGTGTTGTGTTCGTACACTGTGGATATTCTCGTCTGTTAGATACACACTACAGTGTCCACTTTTAATCCAGTAATTTATGAGTTCTGTTGATGAAGGGTTGTCATACATGAATAAGAAATTGAATACCAATTTCAACTTGTGCATAAATTGTAATTGTACTGTAAATGAGGGTAGATTAAAAAGTGCCGCTGTTAAATTTATTTAGCCACAAGTCTGCCATAAGTTTATCAATGTGTGTGTAGTTTTTGTGTGTCTGACAATCCCAGAAATCTAGGGAAAGATGAATTAGCTGTAAGAACAACAGTGTTATTTTGGAGGGAGACATCAGGCTGCAGGTAGACTTACACTGTGTGTCAGATTCATTCTATACAAAACATACTGAATTACTGAAAAATAAAAAACATAAATAATTGCTAGTGTTGTTAGTAAGGCATCTCCAGTACTTCAGCACATCTTATTATAACATTAGATAACCCGCATTGAGTGTTTTAGCGGTGGTGGAGAGCAGCGTCAAAGACGTGGGTCCAAAATCTCCTCCAGGTTCATACAGGTTGAGATCTGGTGACCAATTCACTCGATTCGCATAATTTTCATCTTCATCAATCTACTCAGTGACCCTTCATGCCCTCTGGATGAGGTATTATCATCCTGGAAGACACTGCTCCCATAAGGATAGATGTTTCTCCTCACAAGACAAAGGTGATCACTCAGAACAAATTGCTATTGATTTGTAGTGACCCTCTCCTCTCAGGGTACAAGTGGACCCAAGGCATTGGCAGCAAAATGCCCCCACACAGCATAACGCTGCCAGCAGATCCCCTCACTGTATGGTCCACGGTTCAGGTTTTTCCTCTACATCCAGTCATCTGTACAAATTAGTGAAAGTTCTTTTAAAAAAAAAAGATATAAAGCAAGAAATTCCAAAGCATACACTGGTGTTGAGGTTAATGAAGGTGAACTGAAGTGAGCAGCAGTGAAACTGCACTAAAGGAAACCTCTAAAGTATTTTTTGTTTGCAGTACCTCCTGTTCTATTTCCAGTTGTGCAAATTACCTAAATCACAAGATCAGGCTGTGACTTTGGGAAGCCACTGTGAATTAGTTTAAAAAAGCCAAACTGTTGTTTGTCTTCTCAAGCAGCTGCTGAAGCTTTTTTTTCCATCACCATTAACAATTTGTCAAAAAATTTGCTTTGGAGCTGTAGTCATTTCCTTTGTGTATTCATCACTGCTTTGCTCTATTTTGTTTTACATCCTGCTGCACTTTGCAGAAAAAAGAGTTGTTGTGTACTACGGTCATTATTAGAGCGCAATTAAGTCCCACCAAACATTGGAGGGAAAAACTGTCATTGGTCTCGTTTGAGTTTGTATAGGGAGAGGGTGTCAATTCTATTTGTGCTGTGTGGTTGGTTGTATTACCAAAAGGATGAAGTAGCTACATCTAAGGACTTTGTTTTTTTCAATTAGCAAACTGGGACTTAAAATTGGATACCAGCAAAATGATGTGTGTTGCTGTCAGCAGTAAGAATGGTCAAACTTCAGCAGGGCTCTTGTCACAAATCAGCTTTAGCCTACTAAACTAATAATTCATGAAGTTACGAATAATGTTACTGTATCTGCAAGTCCCTCATCTTACTTACCTAGCAGTATGCCTATACATAGCATACTAGTTGTCTGACTAACTAGACATAGACTCTGAATACTTATATGATATAGCAAGATCTATAATGTAGCTTCACATAAATGAATCTGATAATTAAATAAAAGGTTTTCTTAGTAAGAGTAACAATATAAGAAAATGTTGGTTTTAGCAGAAATTATTATTTGGGGAGTCTAAAGTCTAAAGACAGGAGTTAAACATCATCTCATTTAAGCAATGGAAAGCTTTGGGTGTCATTAAAGCTCCTGTAATTTGACAGATGAGCCCTGGAAATCATTGTTAAATCAAGTCATGTTAGCAGGCGAACAACCCGTGTGCATCAGCTGTAAGCTGTGATTAATGTGCTGTTGTTTCCTCTGGGCACAAACCCACACCTGTTTCTATTTTATAACATTGATCTATGACAGATCAATGAAGGCAAGGGAACAATTGCAGACAAGTAGAGGAGACATACTTTGACGTCCGGGACTGCCCCTAGAGGTTACACGCTTGTTTGTGAGTGTGTCTGACTTTTTTTTTCTTTGCCTGCAGCTGACGTCTCAGGGGAGCACATCAGAGGCTTTCCTTTTCCTATTAAGCCCGCACGATCAATAGCTCATATCATCACGTAGCCCGAGCCCCCATGAACATTCAGCAAAGAAATAATTAATGTTTGAAAAAAATTGTGCGTGAAGTAAAAGATGTACTGTTCCTTTGCTTGTTATCACTACTGGTCCAATAACAACTGACACCACAGCCATGTTTTCAAAGTGTTAGTATTTGTTGCTGTTTATGTATCATTCCTAATGTAACTTTTTTTCTCTTAGTTTCTATTTTCATTTCTGAAAAGAGTACAAACTACAGCAACATTTCTACTGACTGGAACACCAAGCGTCTCCTGGGATACCGCCTTAAACTGTGTGTAGTTATAGCCGCAATCGTCCTTCTTCCTTTCCCCAAGCCTGCCCATCAGCCCTGTTTGCCTGGTTCTCTGTCCATCCATCGTCTCATCTGCCTGTCTTTTCTCTTTGCTGTACCTGAGCAGAATTATGATCCATAGCCTTCTCAGACACATTGTGATTGATTGGGCTTTCCAGCTAACTAATGAATTGGCCCCTCAAGGACATGTAGCGGGCCAGCTCTGGTAATAATGTGGACTCTGCTGAAGGCAGCTCAAAGACTCCTGACACCACAGATTTAACGCTTACAGTGTTTATTTGGATTTGGCTTTTGCAGGGGCTTTGTTGGGGTTTAATTTTTAAATAGCTACCAATTGCATTTCTAATATCCTTTTGCATTTTGTCTTATAGTGACATGCTGCTGTAAAATTATGCTGTGTGTGTGTGTGTGTGTGTGTGATTATATGGCAAATAACTTATTAAACAGGTCTCAGTTTACTATTTCTTTAATCCTTAAAATGCTGAGTGTTCCCTATTAAATGTATACTCAATGTGAAAGATGTAGGTGGTAGCTCACAGCAATGAATATGCACCATGTTTTCACCCGACTTCAGTTCCCATCAGCTCTGCAGAGCCTTTTAAGCATCTTTGCTTTCTCATTGTTTTAATTCTGAGGTCAATCTTGTTGCCAGCCAAAAAAATGAATAGAATAAAACAGCTGTAAACTAGCCACACGGCACCAAAGAACTGACATATATGGTGGTTAACCACAAGCTAATCCAAAGGAACCCAAAGGAATGTCAATAGTGGACTTAACCCTGGAGTTAAAATCATATAACTCCACATAAGCTGACTTAGTAATTACGACAATGTGGTCGCCTCAACAGTTGTTGCCCTTGTGTTTGAGTTGTGTGTTGGGTAGAGTAGTGGTGCAGCAGTTAGCTGTGTCACCTTACAGCACCAGGGTTCTTTAGCTTTTTTTTCAGCTCCTAGCAGTTTAATAATGATTTAGCTATTAGGTACCTCCTTTTGTATTCACTGACTGATTATAGATGATAGGTTTTTACCTATTGTTAACTTATACTGTTTAAAATACCATCTAATCACTAGGCATATCTATCTTTCTCACATAATTCTCACACTTACCTTCCAGATCAAGCAAATTTTAATATGAAAAAAAGATAACCAAAGTAAATACAAAATGCAGTTTTTAAAAGAGAAAAGCTATCCAACTCTAATTAGCCCTGTGTGAAAAGGTAATTGCCCTCCCCTTTGTAACTCGTGAATTAACTGTGATTAACTGCATTTTTCGCAAAGATAAGTTCAGTTTCACTAGCCACACATGGACCTGGTTACTGCCGGATCTGTTGAATTAAAAACAAAACAAACAAACAAAAAAACCCAGAAGTTACCCCCCACCCCCCAGCCAAAAAGCAGCACATTACACTGTGATCTAAAGTAACTAAGGAGAAGAAAAGTCATTGACATCAATCAGTCTAGAAAGTGTTACCAAGTCATTTCTAAGGGACTCAGGAAAGGAGTCAACAGTCTTTATCCTGCCCACATCAAACCAAAATCAAGGTTTTTGAGTGATCTATTCAAATTCCAAACTGAAATCCAATTGAAATGCTTTGGCATGGCCTTAATTGGCAGGTCATGCCTTAAAATCCTCCAATGTTGTGCAAAACAGCTCCATAGCGATGTGAAAGTCTCTTTGCCAGCTACCTCAAATGTTTGATTCCTGTTCTTTCTGCCAAATTTCACACAACCAGTTATTAGGGTTAGGGGGCTTTTAAAAAATGTTTTTTACATAGGGCCAGGTAGGCTTGGATTGCTTTTTTCCCCTAATAAATGAAATCACCATTTAAAAACTGCATTTTGTAGTACAGTTATCTTTTTCTAATGTTATTTTTAATTAATCATTTATTTTTTTGACAATCTGAAACAATCAGGAAGGGGCCAAACTTTTAAAATGGTTTAACAACAATATATTTCTACACAGATGTAATGTAAAAGCTACAGTGTTGTATATTACGAACCTTTTGGTGTCCATCCATTACCGTGCTGAACATGTTACACAACAGTCCCCTTTGGAAAACATCATAGTGTTTTATGCATTTATCATTTGGTTTTATGTGTTTAAATCACTTGTTGAGTGCAAACTGAATCAGCACCTGCTGTGAATGTTGTTCATGCAAAAATGAGTGAGTGGGAATAAAAATAGTGACTAAATGCATTTCAGCCATTTTAACAGTGCTTTTACTGTAATGATTGCAGACATCCAAACACGTTCAGACAGCTGTGTATAAACACTGATTCATCTTACGCAAAAAAAAAAAAAGTAATTTAACAAGATTTTCCTTGACTTTTTAAACTTTTTTTTTTACTTGAGAGTTATACATGATTTGTGTTAATTAAGATTATATGGTGGAAAAAATGATATGGCATGATAATATTGACTAAAGAAAGAAGAAACAATTTCAAATGGGGCTCAAGACAAGCCCTTAAGATGAGAAAAGACTCCATTATACAGTACGTGATGTCGTCATATCATTTTAAACTGATCTGTGGGCCAGTTGTCCACTTCTGAGTTTTTCCCAGGTCCCCTCAGTTTACAAAGTTGGACCAGGTCTAAAGTTGTAACTCCGGATGTCAGGGACCTTTGCAGGAGCTCCTGTAAAAACTGATTTACAGATTTAGTTCTTAAACTTTGTGGTTATTTCTGTGGGAAGAAACTCACATCAGACAGAATCTACCTTAAATAAATTGTTGGGTGATGAAATGAAATGGTACCAAGGTAAAAAGCGACCCCACAGGATTATTGGCACGATGTGTGTGGATCAGTGATATCTGATCACTTGATCTGATCAGAAAAAACAAATTATTTTTGAATCATACAAAGAAATCATTTTAGATCTTTTTGTTTTGGTCAATTTTTTAATTATTCAGGGTTGGTTTTGCTGTGTGCCTGTCCCTTGTATTGAGAGTCTCTCTTTCTTTTTACTTAATTTCAGATAGTTTCCCCTGGTCAGATTTGAATTGGGTTGAACATTTTACAACAATGCTACCTGCTTTTTATTAAAACCCGTATGAAAATATAAAAACTACAACATTCGCTCACTATTTTATTTTTATTTATATTATTATTATTTATATATTTGTATTTGAAAATAAGAAGTAGATCCACCCCAAAAGCATTCTAATGGGTCCCAAAATGTACCAAACAAAGATCATCTTCTGGTCAGTAAAACTACTCACCAGAGGGGGGTGAGAGCAATCTCCCCATAAACCTAAAAACTCGACTTCTTTTTAGCCAGAGGAATAATTCCATACAAACTCTAAGTACTCTAGCATTAACAGTATATTTAACTTCATATTTATACATATACAGATTAATAAAATGAGCTAGTTATTTGTGAGAATGTTAAAGTTTTAATAAATGTTTATTTCATATTGTAATTAAGGGTTAAGTTACTAGTTCAGTATTTTGTGTTACCGTATCTGTAAAGTGTAAAATCTATACCTTAAAAAGCATTTAGAGATGAAACTGAAAGGCCAGCAGGACGCTTAAGACTCAAACAAGTCTCCTTTTTCTTCACAGCAATAAAAGGAAGCAGACAACACACAGAGAGAAACAGAAGATACAAATATTTATTAGAAGATGCAAATATAACCCACCTGAAGTTCGCGCAGTACTGAAAAGTAAAGTCTGAGTTCTTAGGACAGAAAGAGACTGAACAGCTGAAGACAAAATGTTCTTTAACTTCGACATATTGAAGCTTCTTTCTTTAAAATGAAACATGATCACATGAAAACATTTCATCACGCTTCATATATAAATGTGCAGACCATAAACAACATTTTCATCATACTGCATTAATAACACAAGTAAATGTCAGATGTTTAGAAGTTCTTTTGTTCCTCAAGTTCAGCTTTCCTCTGGTTAGTAGGTTTAAGTCAGGTTAAGCTGACTTATGCTCGCTAACTGACAACAAACAAGGTTTAGAGTAAGGTTTAATCTGAGGAACAAAGTCTTCAACATCCCACAGACATTTTGCTGCATTATTGGCTTACCTTGTGAGAAGCCTAAAGCAGCTTTTATCAGTGTTTACATTTGTTTATTAAACTCTGTGAAACATTCAATATTGCTTTATAACAACCTTATTTACATTTTATTTTAAATGAAGAAGCTTCAGTGTAAATACAGGGCTGTGTTCTTAGTCCGCTGCTCTCCCTGTATGCACAGGACTGCGAGACCAAGTACAGCTCAGATGTCATGATTAAATCTGTGGATGAAATGACTGTGATGGACATGATTGTGGATCGTGACAGCTCTGGAGAGACGAGATCAGCCATCTGACACAATGGTGCCAGAATCACAACTGTGCCCTCAGTGTCAACATACCATGGAGCGGATTGTGGATTTCAGGCAGACAAGGAGGGGGCACGGCCCCATTTACATCAACGGAGCCCCGTTTGAGCTGATCAGCAAGTTTAGGTTTCTTGGTGTGACCATCACAGAGGACCTCAAATGGTCCACACACACCAACAATGTGGTTGGGAAGGCCCAGGTCTTTGGATGCTCCACTGACAGCATCCTGCTGTGCTGTATCGTCTGGTACAGAAGCTGCACCATAGATCAACCCAGTGCTCTTCAGAGAGGGGTGAGGGAAGCAGAGTGCATCAGGGGAGGTGAGTTTCCCATCCTTCCAGGAGAAATGCGAGCTTGGATGCACTGCCGAGCCCAGCACATCATTAAAGACATTCACCACCCAAACCACAACCTGTTCCAGCCCTGTGAGAAATCCCAGCTTGGGAAACACAATAAAAGTGTCCCCAGTCACACAAGCAGGATCCAAGAGAATGATTTTCCTCCCGCTATCAGGCTGCTGAACAAATTATGACCGGTTTAATTATTTATTATTACTGTTTTAGACATATGCTCTTTTATTTTTCAATTTCTACATCTCTAAAAAAAATTGTGTTTTTTTTGTGTTCCCTTTATCGTGATCTGCTCATCTTGAGTTTTGCAACAAAAAAACATTTTTACCCACTTTTTGCTTTTGTAAATCTGTAAATCTGAATCTAAATCTGTATCGAAATTAAAGTGCCCTGTGGCTCCAACATCTCAGTGATTCTCTTTCTCTCTTAAAAAGGAGAGACACTCTTTCTGTCCTCCTTCACCATTTAAACTTCAGCTGGGTTATGTTATATAGCTGACACTTGTTTGACTCCTTTCCTTTGTAAGTGCTGTGTAAGGAATAGATACAAAATACTGAATTAACAACTAGCAGCTGTCTAAACTGACCATTAATTACAGCACGAAATAAGTGTCCCTACATTATATCACCTGTATATGCATAAATGAGCACCTACTTTTTCCAAGTACGTGAAGATTCTATTATGGGTCGTTGTTAATGCTAACCCTAACCTATAGGTTAAAGAAGATGGTGTGAAAATGAATTGCTGTGTTGCTTGCGATGATATTTGCTCTCATCACTCCAGGTTTTGAGCCTTATATAAGACAGGCATAAAACATCAGGCAGATATGACTTTATTTGTTATGGCATCATAGTTACAGTCACACCAAAGACCCCACAGACTCAGTGGGATTTTTGGTGTGACTGATAGCATCTGTCTGTAATGAGATATTATATTTCCCAGCTTCTGAATTCTAATAAATGTCGAAGGAAATTCTGCACTGACTGAGTCAATCTGGGTTTAAAGTCTTTATCAGGACACCTCAGCAGGGAGCAAACCTGTGAACATTCTGCCACAGATCGCTGTGCTATGAAGCCTGCGGCACTGCAGACTTCTGTTGTTTATTCAGCTCCAGCTTTGGGATGATGTTGAGTGCGGCTTTCATAACCCACAGTTTGCCTTTTAAGTCACAAGATGTGTCTTGCATGGTGTAATGTGTCTCAGAAAACAGTCAAAACTAGTTTGACAGTGTAGTTATACAGAATGTACAATTTGCCTGTGGCACCGCTGTTTGTTCAGTCTGATATATTCAAAACGCAGCCGATGGGTCGGATCTAACTGGGCCATGAATAGGAGATTTTATTAGACATATAATCTGCTGGTTTGCATGGGATGATGGAATGTTCCCTGTTATGTGTGTGTGTGTGGGGGGCATACTTTGTGATTTAGCATGTATAGCTCAGTTGGCAGTACCATTTCTGTTCTATGTAGCATTCTGACCAAGAAAAAAAAAGTGAAATAAGACCAATGTGTGTGTGTGTGTGTGTGTGTGCGTGCGACCACAGTGTTTCCTTACCTGCAGTGCTTTCATGTTCTCATATTACCAGTTGTCTATCTCTTATCTCTCTCTTCAACGCTCTCTTTCTCCCCCTCTCTCTCTCTCTCTCTCTCGCTCTTGCCAAGCCAGCCGGTGTTGACGAAGCACTAGCTGTTGAAAGAGAATGTGTGTGTGTGTGTGTGTGTGTGTGCTGTTGACAGAGCTGAGAGATTTAATTGACACCCACAGAGAGAATTATACAAGCTTCCAAATGCTCTCTCTGTGTATCTGTTTAATATTTTGCTGCATCTATGCGCATGAGTGT
The DNA here is from genome assembly GCA_015106755.1 of Etia nguti. Classification (NCBI taxonomy): domain Eukaryota; kingdom Metazoa; phylum Chordata; class Actinopteri; order Cichliformes; family Cichlidae; genus Etia; species Etia nguti. Next base: position 40,033 of record VUQG01002877.1, read on the forward strand.
GTCCTAATTCCCACCCATGACCGCAGTGCACAGGGGCTCTGGGGTGAATGGAGAGTGTTCTTTCCCTCTGTTTTATAGACAGGTCGCATTTGTGTTTCTTCTCTTCCCTCCTCTTCTCCAGTGCTCCCATTTCTTTCACTCGTTCCTTCCATCATTCATTCTCATTCATTCCTGATTCTCTTGTCTTCTTTCTCTGAGCAGTTCATCCGCCGTATAATAAAGTTCTTTAATCTATTGTCTTTTTTTTTCTTTTTTTACAACATGCTTCATACAAACTCTGGGAATTACAACACATCCTGCAAGTTGTTATCTTCCTGTTTTCTGTCCTTTGTGATTTCATATGTGTGTGCATTCATTTTAAGGGTGTGTTACTATAGTTTGTAGTTACCTTCTTTGGCTTTGTTTATTGTGAAATCTTATTTTTAACTCTGTAACGCTCAATGTATCATATTTTATCAGTATAAGTATTTCTTTCCAGAAAAATAAATAAATATATTGCGCAATAAATGTTTAACCAATAAATTGCATAAAATGCCGTTTGCAGCAAAAATGATACAAATTATAACTCCAAGAAGCAAATTTATATATATATTTTTTTTTAATTTGTCAGAAGTTTCAATAAACACTCCAGTTTCAAAAAAATAGATTTTGTTTAGCAATTAATTAATGGTTCCAGCTTTAAAGGTTTAAAGAGAAAAATTAAGGTTGGTGTAAAACAACTAATAAGACTGAATAAAACACTGAATTACAAAAACAAAATGTGTTGAAAGTTTGTTAAGCTAATCTAATCAATATTTATACATCAACAACACCTTAGGTTTGAGACCCCGGTATGGGGTTACAGAAATGCTTCTTTGAGTGTGTTTCCTCAGATAAAGTCAAACATCAGATTGTTCAAGCCACTTGTTTTCCGGTAAAACCTGCAAATTACAAAATCTCGGTTCATTCTCTTGAGATTCCCTATAATATGTCACCTGTCTGGAAACAAAATAAAGAAAAAGGCATTAGCATCATGATGGTGTCATAACAAATCAATAGGTTCCCTCAAATAGTTCCCTCAAGTGGTGTGGAGACCAAAAACAGAGCTATTATTAGACTATAAACATGATGGCAAATATGGAAATGTTTCTTTGTTTAAGTTTAACTGCTGTCATAAAATAAGTGGAGCTTTTTAGTCCCTGTGAAAACCATCCCCCGTATCTATGTTACTAAAACAGTACCGGACAATAGACGAGAGGTACCCATGGACTTACACAGATGACATCAGATATCAGAAACCGGTAATGTACATAACAGTTGAACAGATCTGTGATTTGAGAAGCTCTTCCTTCAGTTTCCACACTCCAGATGTTTTTCATTGGGTGATAAGTCAGGAGCTGCATTCACAAACATAAGTCTGGCTGGACTGTAGGGTTAGAAAACTGTTCATTTTGCTCATAGATTAGTATAATGCAAAATATACTGTTTAAAAACAGACCTTGTCCCCTAAGACAGGTAGAATGTCTTTGGAACTGTTGAATTTCGATGAGGTAAACAGAACCTCAGTCATCATTCACTGCCATTTCTTCTTCTTTAAAAAAAAACTCTTGGCAAGGTAGTCCTACTTAAGAGAGTTAATGACTAAACTGCTTCATGCAACAGATTAGTTTAGACATCTGTCTGAAGTCTGCTGAAGTCGTAAATCAGGTTTGAACAAAATAAATCGAAAGTTATCGCTGGAATTTATTGGATATATCTATTTGAATCAAAGAAAAGGAGTAAGTCACGTAAAACAAAGATGTTAACATACTAATCAATGCATATGCATGGAATTACATATCAACAACAACAGCGTTTCAGTAGAATGTAACCATAGTGGATTCTGCTCAACTGTAACCATGGATGTATTGTAAACCTTGTGATACTGAATATTGACAGTTATGGGGTCTATTTTTATAATGATTTATATTTAACTATAATAAATTTTAATCAAACATACTCATGCAGATGTGCCCCGTAAAGGCCGTTACATACTTTATATACAGTGTTGATAGTGTAAGCAGCTCTCAGATGAATGTGGCTCAGTAAAATTCCAACTTTTCCAAAATGTCACAAGAATAAGCAATTAATTAAATACAGATGTTGAGTATACAGTTACCATTTACAACTGTGTTTAAATGTAATCCTGGTAAGTTGTACACTGTGATAATTAGATGTTCATCTAAAAAAAACGTATTTTCTTCTTAGCCGTGCACACAGTACAGCACTCTGTACAGACAAATTAATCACATACACACTTATTTATTCAGTTTATTACAAGGTTCTGAACTATTCACTAACATAAATCTGCATATTCATAACCCCACTTTGGGGTTTGTGCATGTATAGATTACATAGATCACACAGAGCACATGTTAAGTCCTCCCTGTTTTATCTCTACACCACTGCCCTATTGCCTTTTACAGCCCAGGGAAGCTTTTTCATGCATGATAAATTTTTACATCATAATCATTTTTATTTTCATCCTGAAAGATGCAGATGAGTTTGCGAAATCATTGAGAGCATGACATCAGCTAATCTTCTTGATGTGTGTTTGCTTATGTGCATAAGTCTATATGCAGGAACACAGGTTTGTGCAGTCATGTATGTGTGGGTCTTCCCATAATGCCGCATGTAGCTTTCCCCAGAGTGTTGACTGTATTTATGTTGAATATGTGTGTATGTATTTGTCATAGTCTTTTCATAAAAAGGAGGATGAATGAACATTGAAGAAGCATTAGTCTGAGTCATCCACATGAGCCACTACAAATCTGTAGTTCGTGTGGAAGTTCATGTGTGTGTGTGTGTGTGTGTGTGTGTGTGTGTGTGTGTGATGAACATAAAGCAATGTGGGCAAAAATACCGAAGGTCAAACGATGTGATCTATGTGACTTAATTTCTAATAAACATTAAGGTAATCACTTTATATATGCAGATAGATACAAATCACATCAGGAGAGGAAATATGCGCGTGAGAGTGAGGGATAAAGAGAATACTGTATGGACAGCAATCTAAATGACAAATTTCCATATAAATTATTGTTCTGCACTCAGCCTGAAAGCCATAGTGATTCATTGTCATGCATGTTAAAATGCAGTGTATTGGTATTTGCTGTGACCTTAGCATTCTGTCTATTTCACTATTAATTAGGGTTAAAGGTCAGTGTGCTCTTTAATGTATTAAGAAAACTTAGAAGAAGAAAGACAGTAACAGTGGCTTCTGTTACTTTCTTTCTTCACAAATTGCCAAAGTTTTGTTTCATCTGCACTGCTGGCTTTTGTCCAACTAGTTAGGCATTGACCTGGTTCTAACTAAGCAGTGCAACAATTCTTGACTTCTTACTAGAAATGTTTGCATTATTTGGAAACTGGCAGTTTCTGAAAGCTAACACTGTCAAATTCTTGCAGAGCATTTTAGTGATGATTTCACGTAAAGTGCTAAGAAGTGTTCAAGTACCACAATGTTAAGGACTGAATATCATATATCACCACATGGTAAATCAGGTAAGGGTGACAATGATATATAAAGAGGCACGTCTAATATTATCTCTTAATTCTCTTAAAATGCTGAATCCAAAGGTTTTTTTGTCTTTAGTTATAAAAGCAGCATTTCTCCATCAATCAGTCAGGGTCCTATTTTGGTCCAGACCAAAAAAAGTGTAATAAGTAGATAGATTATAGATAGATGATTGCTCCAAATATTGCTAGCTGTCAGTGGATCAGTCCTATGGAATTTGCCTGCATGGCTTTTTTCTCTTTACTCTATATAATACATGAAATTGTGGCTGCATATATTCACAATTCTCAGAAGACAAATTGTAATGATATTGAAACTTTGACTTCCTCTAAATTAGTACTAAATGTGTATAGATATAATTTTCTTCCAATCATTCTTGAGATATTTCACGTTTGTTTATGATCTGCAAAAATGTGCAGTATTTGCTCAGATCATAGCTTTTTCTTTTTTTTCCCCTGGTCCTCAGTGGTTGGGTCTTTACTTGCGTAGTTTTTTGTTCCCCCCCTGGCCAAACTACTAAAAGAAGAGTCAAGGCTAAAACTTTTCAGTTTGTCATTTATTCTTATAAAACATTTTAAGGAGTAAGTAAAAGCTACAAATCAAATATTGAGACTTAAACTAGTGTGACTAACCGATAGTCTGTCCATGAATCCTGGTTCCTGAAGGCCCCTAGTGTTTTTGTTTAAGGTGTTTCATCCAAATGATTTATACATGAACCAAGGTTTCAAGTTGTTAATTAAAAGATGTCTCCACATGCCAAATACGTTGCTATGATTGCAGTAAGCGTTGAAGCACTTATTTCATTATTCATGGTCTGTGGAGGAGGTCCAAGATTCATCTATTTGACATCATCACTGCACTCTGTCTTTCCACAGTTCAGTTTAGAAAAATTGCTTGGATTCCTAAATTATATGTGAACTAAAACAGTTTTGTCAATTTAATGTGCTGCTGAAATGCCCCTTACAGAAAGCATAGTTGTGGTTTTATTACAAATCACATTTAACAAAGTCCTGTTCCAAGCTAATCTTTATTTTCTGCTAGAAGCATCTCTTTCATCTGCCTCTCACTGGTACTCGAAGAGGCCTTTGGCTTTAGCACCTCGCTGCAGTGCTGCATCTAAAATTATAACTCTCAAAGTGGGCCAAAGAGATTTTGATTTTTCTGCACTGATGTGTAGGTGCCCTGATGCAGAGTTAGAGAGGTCTTCATGATATGCTTCACATGCTGTGAAGCTGGTTAACTTTAAATGTTTGCCATTTATAATCATCCTGGATGCAGTACATAATGTTTGACGCTTTCTTTACCATCGCTGCCATCACGATCTTCATTGTCTCATGGGACAGGAAGAAATATCATAGCAACAGAAAAAAAATCATTATGCTGCCAGAATGGGATTTGGGCTTCAAAAAAATTGTCTAAAAATAAACATTGATACAATAAACAGATCAAGAGCGATTGATTGTTTGATTTACAAAAAAGCCTTTTTGCTTTTGAACCCATAGAGTAGGCTACTAGGATATGCACAGGGATAAAGGCTACGATATCATTGGTACGTGCTGTTTTCACTCCCTTCTTGTCAGTTTCAAGGCATCAAAAAGCAGCAGCAAGGAAACATGTTGTTGCTTTAGAAACATTTCTAGGCAACAGTGTACTTCATGCCAAGTTATCCCTCATAAGTGCAACATGATGTGCTACTGTTGGTATTGTAAAGTACGATCACATATATATAAAAGAAAATCTCCACGAGAACAGAAATGAAAGCAACTGGGATTTATAATTGTTGTTTTTCAGTAAGCATCTACCACTGAACTTAATAAGTATAATTATGGGCACTTTCTTTCTAAACCAAACAGCCAGTGGTGTTTCCAGGCCAATGATTGGCCACAGATTGCATCCCTCTTACTGTTATTAACACCAAGGATTTACTATTGCCATCCAATAATGTAGTGCGAGTGGACAGAGTCAGATTATGGAAGTAATTGTACAAATTGGTGGTGCAGGAGCAGATATGTCATGGCTTACTTCCTGCAAGGTGGCTGAAAGCTTCAAAACCACTGAGTCTAAAATTGACCATAAATCAACTTGATAGTCTTTTATTAGAATGTCTTGCAGTGAGTTTGCGGCACAGGCTTACTCTTTCTGCCTCAAAGGCCAAGCTGATGACATCATTGGGGTCATGTTCTCAAGTCTGACAAAGCATGCTCAGAGAAACATAAACCACTACTCTACTGTCTTCACAGTATGAGTAGTGCTACAAGAAGTCTGGATCACCAGTTGTCTAAAGCAGGCAATCTCCATGGAAATTGGAGTTAAAACTGAGCCAATCCATCAGAGGTAAGTTCATTCAAATCCAGGGTTAAAACTATCCCATTCATACACACACAAAAACACACAATATTGATGATCTACTGTTTTCAGAATTTTCCATTTCTTTCCTTTTGGTTCATAAATTATTTGCAGTTTATAAAGCAGAACAGATTTTTTTTCTGTGTTTTGATTTTTCCCCATATTCTCCTAAAATAAATCCCTGACACAGGTTGAGAATTGCTCAAAATTTAATGGTAACTAATGTTCACTGTTTTGCTTCATAGGTAAGATGGTAAAATTCTAACTAAAGCATCCACCCTCTGGATGAGGGTGGATGCTTTCTCGCCTATGGGTGTTTATATCCTTGGTCTAGCACTGGAAAACATCAATGTCACCCAAAAAGAGCTGGAAGCGGTGGCCGGAGATCTGCCGCTATGACTAATAGAAAAACAGAAGTTTTACATACTATCAACCTTTTATGTCTCATCTGATAAACAATAAATAAACAATTGTTCTTGACCTGTAATAAATATCAATCATTTATTTTGTGTGGTGCACTCAGTAATTTGAGGATTTGATAGATTGAGAGCAAAGGTGATTTGTGACCCAGAACCTTTTTGGGAAAGTGGTAAAAGTGTCTAACACTATTATTAAAGGTCTGTCAACCTCACAGAAAGTGTCTGAAAAAAGAACAGATAGCAAAATTATTACAGTGCCCCTTTATTAGCCAAAACATTGCTTTTTTTAAGCCATTAAGCCAACAGGGCACATAACCTAAGAAGAGTCCAGTCTTTTCTGTAACATTGTTGATTAAGTGACAGGTTTCAAGGCTCAGATTGGACATTATTTTTAAGTCAGATGAGACAGCAGCTCGCCAAGTGACTTTTTGATTTGTTACCATTAAACATTTTAATTTGACAATGACCAATATGTTCAATTAGGATTTTTTTCACATTTGTAACATATTGTATCTGTCTCAGAAAATCTCACAATCTCACAACCTTAGAGTCAGTATCAATCACTGAACAAATGTATAGTACATGATACATTAGTATTTCTGCTAAGGTCGCCCACTGTTTTTTCTTACAGTTTCTCTGGTATAAATGTTATTTCCATCCATTCATTTTCTTTACAGCTTATCCAGTTCAGGCTCATGGTGCAGGTGGACGGGGAGAGCCCAACTCCTTCTGGATGAAAGGCAAGGTACAACAAGGAAAAGTTGCTGGTCTATGCCAGGGCTAACATAGAGATGCAGAGACACTATTAACACTCACATTCACAGCTACTTTGAATCACAGATGTCTTTTGATTTGATTTGAGGGATTAAGGAAATATTTTGACTTAGTAAGAATCGTTGTAGAGGCAACAATGTAACCTATGTAAGTGGCTGGCATCACTTATGTTTGTGCATTTTGTGTTAATTACCTTGTGCTTGTGTCTTGGTGTTCAATGAGGTGCCAACCGACAGAAACAAATAAAATGCTGAGACTTTTTGTTGTTGTCAGTTTATTTTAAGGGGGAAGTTTTTCCACTTCTTTGTACAATCCTGTGTTTCCATTTTGATAATTTCCCTCCCTCCCTCTAGGATTATGTTTTCTGAGTCTTTATATCGATGCTATAATTATTTATCCTTATGTTGAGATGATGTTATTGTTATTCTCTCACTGATAAATTCAAAAACTTTGAGCCAGAAATGCATAGGAGGAATGGTGCTGAACAGAGCAACCACAGTAGTGGCGGGCTGCGTCGACTCGATGCGCAGTTACATTTCTTTGGAGGTTCAGGTCAACTTACGCTGTACATCTTCAGAGGGGGGTTTCAGAGGAGTTCATGTGATGTAGCGATGTAGTTATGGTGTAAATTTCCCACGGAAGCATAAATCCCAGAAAGAAAAAAAACCACAGGCATAGATGAACACTTCAGGGAACTGTAGTTAGATAAAAGGTGAACAATTGTTGCAGGGATGAAGGAATTGGGGCTGGGACACTGAGACGTGGCAGAGAGCTGCAGAGTGGATGATGTATGGAGAACCAGGCGGGTTGCTGGCCGCACAGAGCAGCAGGGGAACTGTAGCTGAACTGTGCGGAGTCCAGAGTGTGGAGTATTAATCCGAGCAAGTAAAGGGTGCGTTCTAGAGCGGAGCCGCTGAATCAGATGAGTTTCAGGCCTGAGGAGCAGCACTGAACGGCTGCAGACTGACCTGCGTCTGTGTAGCAGTGTGGGCGGTGGATGAGAGAGCGGCAGATTTAGACAGTATGACAAACTTTAAAACTTTCTACTTTTTCCGGTATTTTTCAATTAAAATATGGTTCTTATTTTATGACAACAAACTATGTTTTCAACTTCAGAATATAAGAAATGACCTGTTCGGTCTGAAATAATGTCATTCATTCTTAAACATAATAAAACTACTAACACGTAATCTTAAATACTCATTTTGTCAAATTTTACTTATTAGAAAAATTATGTAAAAATTAACAACTGCTTCAAAACAGTGACTTGCTTTGGTTGCAGCTGTTTTTGTAGGACGAGGTCAAAATTAATGGTTTTGAGAATACTTCAGTGATTACGAGTAAGAACATGCTGAATCATAAAATTATGAATATTCGAATTCGGTTCACAAAGAATGTGCTACATCTCACTCAGCCTTGAGAATTTTTGAGAATGCTGTATATCAGAAAATGGGTTTTGTGCTTTGCCTGAAAACCAGGTCTGCATCCTGTGCACCCACAAACAGACTCTTTCAGTAATGAGGCAACGCGAACCCACAATCTTTCAAATGTAGCCCTTTTTTCTTCCATACATGCATGTTTGAAAGAACAGTAATAAAAAAAATGAAAAAGTGCAGTTCAGTTATATGACTTAAACCACTTTACACAGCCCGATCTCGATGAGATTTATGAATTAGTCACTACAAAGTAATAATTTTTTCATGTTGACGAGCACGAATTGTTACGATTTTGCATGTTATTGAGCACTAATTTACAACCAGTGCTTTTGAGTGGTATATATATTTGATGTCAGAAGTTTATATTTTTACGTAGAAAAAGCAGGTGTCACCATGGCAATGAGGAAAACAAACTTTTAAAATAGTTGACAGCTGTTGTGTTTTAAACAAAACCATTTTTTTCCTAAAGCTAATAAAGTAGCATTAAATGTCGAATCATAACCCTTGAAATGCTAACCCTAGCCAAGTACTTGTTAATGTGTAACCCAAACAACATATATAAGCCACAATGTATTTAAAAATAACATGAAAAACTGTGACAGGTAGAGTTTAAACTTTGCTGCCATAAAAGCCTACTGACTTAATCCTCCACCGCCCTTCCAATCGCCAATATGAGGAATTTCTCTTGCTTTTTAATCAGGACATATGAGAGCAGACTGATGAGAAAATTGTGCCCAAGGGCATAAAATAATGTTTAAGAATTAGTTTTGACTGATGCGAAAAAAGTTGAAAATTTATGTCCAGGTCATAAAAATGTTCTAAACTGCTGTTAGACCAGGTTGCTTTACATGCTGTACATGAACATTTGAAAACATAAGATACAACAACAATACTATTGTAATGTTAGGACACTTAATTTCATTTTTTTTTTCATAATTGTAAACTCCCTATTTTGGAAAAGCTAATTAAAAATAACATTTTTTAATCTGAACAAAACAAGCTTATCAGATCATGCATGTGTTTTATCCTGTCTTCCTTCTCTATCGCCAACTGGTCACGGCAGATGGCTGCCCCTCCCTGAGCCTGGTTCTCCTGGAGGTGTCTTCCTGTTAAGAGGGAGTTTTTCCTTCCCATTGTCACCAAAGTTCTTGCTCATATTGGGTCATATGATTGTTGGGTTTTTCTTTGTATGTATTATTGTAGGGTCTACCTTACAATATAAAGCACCTTGAGGCGACTGTTGTTGTAATTTGGCGCTGTATAAATACAATTGAATTGAGTTGAATTAAATTGAATAAATATATCAAGCTGAAAACAGTATATTTACTGTTTATTTACTTTACTCTTTGCCAGATGGCCAGATGTCGTAAGTATATTTTAAAAGTAAATAGGATACTATTTACTAAGTAAAACTGTTTACAGTTTTGCTCAAATCTGTGGGTTTATCAATGGGTTCAAACCACAAGCATTTAATAAATGTGAGTTAGAAAAAATGAAAATTACAGGCAGGATTGTGAAAATAATCATTAGCAGAGCGTTAGTGAGAATTGTCAGTAATGTTGTCACATTTCATAAACTAGCTCAATGTTCAGCTCACACTGATGAAAATGATCTAGTTCACATTCACATTCCCAAAAATAAACCAGCCTAGTTCACATTCATTTCTCTTTTTTTTATTTTAAAGAGCTGCTCTGAACTTGGCCAGTAAAATCTCCTCCTACACTTTCATCCTCAGCATTCAGTCACTGCCATTTCCTGAACTAAGTTCCTGCTATACCCTGGGTCACAATGAGAAAACAATGTCACAGTTTTACTGCTGAAAAAAAGGCTACTGATCCTTTACAAAGTGATCTGGAGTATTCCTTGGTGGAGCAGTTTTTGGTTTCCCATTCTACCCTGTGTTAATTATTCTGTTTGATCACTATTCACTTATTGATATTATTCATCCATATTACATCATTCAATCACAATGGATAAGTTCTTTTATTTATTTATTATTGGAACCTTCACTGACTTGCTTTACCCCTGCATGAATGTGATTGGTTGCTTATTATGACCCAAGGTTATGAATTATTCTTCAGAATCTCTAGCTACCATGTAGGACATCAGTTATTTCAGGAAATGTCACACATTTGACATATTTGTCGTGTTCTGGCCTTTGTCTCGTGTTCCTATTGTTTACTTTTTACCACTTCCCTATTTGTCTCTCTACATAAATAAAACCTCTTCTGCTCTCTAGTCCCTGCTAGATTTTGTAGTTTGTCAGAGTGGTGGTAGCTCATCACCCATCTCCAGTTTCACACCGTTCTTGAACTGGACTGGAACTCTGTATAACTGTATACTTTTCTGTGCCTGAGGTCCACTGCCTCCTCATGTTTGCTGCCTTGCCACTTTGCTCTGCTCAGTCTGTCACAGTCTGTAAATCTAGCACTCCAGCCACATCGACTCAACTGCTCATCATCTCCTCTCATAAAGACTACGCTGTCTCTCCGTCATTCATCTCTTAATCACAATAAAAGTGATTTTCTGCAGTTCAGGTCAAAAAATGATCAGTTACACATGTTTATTTTTTAACAAGCAAATCTTAATGGAGATTGTAGGAAATGTTGGCAGTTTGCATAGGCAGGAGTTTGGGGTATATGGATGGTACAACAAACATAGGACTTTTCCATTTTAAGGCAATAATTTTTCTTTAAGTCATTAATTTGCATTATTATTTTTTATGGTCACCGTTAGAACAATTGCCTGTTAACCTTAAAGCAAATATTAAGTTTAAACGAATAAAAATCCCTAAATCTAATCATCCTGTTTTAGTGTCTTTAGGTAGCCAGACATTTAAAATTACAATGTCTTATCAAAAAAGGGTATCTTTGTGATAAACTCATTTCAAAACCTGATTTACACTGTGGATCTAAAGTATCACAAACAGGGAGAATCTAGAAAAACTAAATGTCATGCAAACATGTGTAGTTACAGAAAATATGTCGAATA
>VUQG01002879.1:0-14839 GCA_015106755.1 Etia nguti
ATTTACTTTGTAATTAAAAAAAAAAAAAAGAAAGGGAAAAGTCAGAATAAAATTATACTGCTATAAAAGAGTCTTGCCAACAATAACATTATCGTTTGACACGCAGCATGTCAAAAAAAAAAAAAAAAACAGCTTCATATCACAGTTAAGAGAACCGACCTTTGAAGAAAGCGTGCGTGTGCACATGTGTGCGTGAACCAACTGATTTTAAAGCTTCAAAGATCGCTTTTAGGATACCACAAAAGAATAACCTCTGACACCCAAACAAACAAACACAAGCCACATTTAAATAGCACAAGTTGGAAAAGTCTGGAAGCGCACTTCTCTGGTGTGTGTGCTGCACACTGTACGTGTGTGTCATAAAGAGCAGGGACATGTCTGTTATGTGCAGTTTGATTAAAGCATGATGGCTGGTGTCCAATCTGCTTTCCAGGGGAGTGCTGTGACAGCCAGCAGCTCGTCTACCTGCTGCCTCCTCTGCGTGTTAGGTGATTTACGGCTGACTCCCTCCGTTTATGTACTGCCTTATTTTCATTTCTACCCCGCTGAGTGCCAGGTTCAGAACTCCTGAAGAAATATTATGCTTTGCTGACAAAATACAGTGACAGCCATCACCCAGCCTTAAAAGAGTGCCAGAGTGTTTAACAGTACGAGAGCCTGGGAGACAAGGCGAGGTTGAAGGCATCTGTAAGCGCGCGGCCCATTGAAACAACCATTTGATCTAAACCAGCTCTGATTGGGTGGAATGATGTTTACAGCCGAGTTAGAATCCACTTTCAATTAAAAAAATGACACGGGGGGAAAGGGGAGGTCTGTAAAACAGACGGTAAAATTTATTGAACAACTTTTACAAGGGTCTTGTCTGAGAAACATGTGGCGCACAAATGAAATGTTTGTTTCGACAGACGGCTTCGCCTGCAGACGAGCAGGTAACTTGACGCCAGGGACTTTTTCATTAACCCCGAGTTCAAACCCTGCTGCCGTTCCAGGCTTTTGTGGGAAAGCAACAATTTGATGTAAACGGGATGAATATAAATACCACTGTTGTTCAAGCGCCGCCATGTTTCCTATTCATTCCAGCCTGTTTTCTCCTTTACAAGAACTACTCTGAGCCGTAATGAGGTGCTGCAGCGTCCTGAGGCGTTATCATTTGCCGCATTATTATTTCAAAAGCTTAGACAACAGCACAGTCTCTGATGTAATTCTCATGCATATGGAAGGTGTTCCAGTGACTTGATATCCTGGTTTTGGAGGAGTAGGGGACCCCCACACGCACTAAATAAAATGAGTGATCACAAACCTAATGAGGCAAACGAGTGTTTGGAGCAGTTGAGACCAGGTGTCAGATGGACATACTGCTGTCTGTAATTAGCCTCTAGCTACATAGATCATTGCTTGTTTTTATTTAGATTCCAGCTATGAAACGTAATCATGAATTAAAAGCTCCAAAAAAAAGGGAAAAAAAAAATCCACCCACCTCCTTGCATCTGAGACGACTATAAATAAAAATTGTCATTGTAACCTAATCAAATTATAAGACGTATTTTGGTTAGGCTGTCACTTGTTTGACGCTCTCAGTCTCTCTCTCCTTCTTTTTCTCAGCAGACGAGGCAAAGCAAAGTGAATCCCCTGAGGTCCTCTCATCTCTCTTCAGGAGCTGCCGACTCTCTTCTCTTTATGGCACACCCAGAAGGATTAAGCGCAAATGGCATTCACATGATTTCAATAAGCTCAGGGAGACAAGAACCAGCCTTTCAGCACATTAGCTTTTTGCTGCAGAGGACACAAAGCAGACGCAGAACAACTGCGGGAGGGAGACGCACAGTTTATAATGATCATAATAATAGACCGGTCTGGCACTGCTAAAATGAAATTCCACTGTCCCACCACCACCACAGAAAAAGAAAGAAAAAGGCTCAGTGAGTGATGATGTCATCAGTAATGGACCAGATTAGGTTAGACGTGAACCTGAGGTGACACTGTCGTAAAAGCTGACCCCTCCACCAGAGGCAAAGCCAGAGACTGGGCCTTTTAAAACAGCAGTCAAAAGAGGTCTTTTTGGAGGCAGTTGACATATGTCAAAGGTCACCTTAAGTATTTGTAAAAGCGGGATCCAGGACCCGGATGTAAACAAAGGGGTCTCCCTTGGCTGCCAAAATTCAAAGGCATGATTGGATGGTTTTCCATTATTAATGACGGTCGACAGAGCATTGGAACAGAACTATGACTGAATGATGAATAGTTAAAGCTGCTGTTATCAGCTATTTTTACAATAACAGTCAAGCAAACGACTGTACGTGCTGTTTTTCTTTGCTTCAGAGCTCTCTATCATTTATCGACTCATTGTTTTGGTTTTTGATTCAACTTCACTGCTTTGACTCGATCTCATCAGTGATGTTTTCAGAACAACACACAAGTTATGATAAACCCACTCCGTGCCCACATCCAGCTCAAAGACAAAATTGGCAGCTAGTTCTTGAAGCAAGCCAACTTCATGGAAATTCGTTCAAAGTTGTGTTATTGTTCTCGTTAGTGCAAAATGCACCGAACCAAAAAAATCACTTACACCACTTGCTATTTGTTGACAGAAGCCAAGTGCATGTTATTCCCCTCTCACACTGTGGCTGTCAGATAGCTTTAATCCTGGATACTTTATATACTTATTATTTAAAATGCATACTGCTTTATTAACAGCACTTGGATTATTTTGGATATCAGTCAGACATTTGCTAAGATCCTACAAGTGGTTATCAGAGGGACATTAACCACTACTCCTTTTTACAAAGTTAGCCATCTGTTCTTATTAAGGTGACATGCTGCCAGTTTAACCAACTATCCAACTTAATCATTAGTTTACTCTTTCACGGTTTTAATGTGCTGTAGGGGAAATATTTATTTGATCTCCTGCCAAATTTGTTTGTTGTTTGCTCGCTTACAAAGAAACGAACAGTCTCTCGTTTTAATGGAGAGAGACAAGCACATTACATAGAAGTTATAAACTGCTTTGTTTAGGGGGGGTTAGGGGGCGACCCATCACTTAAGTAAAATACTTATACTTAAGTGAAATAAGTATTTGATCCGCAAGCAAGACATGACTTAGTACTAGGTGGAGAAACCCACGTTGGCAAGCGCAGCAGTCAGACATTTCTTGCAGTTGATCACCAGGTTTGCACACATCTCAGGAGGGATTTTGGCCCACTCGTCTTTACAGATACTCTCTGAATCCTTTAGGTTTCTTGGCTGCCGCTTGGGACTCCAAGCTTCAGCTCCACAGATTTTCTTTAAGACTGTGGTCTGGAGGCCGGCTAGGCCGCTCCATGACCTTAATGTGCTTCTTTTTTATCACCCCTTTCTTATCTTGGTGGTATGCTTTGAGTCATTGTCATGCTGGAAGACCCAACCATGACTTATCTCCAGTGTTCTGGCGGAAGAAGGTTCTCATCTTGGATTTTACAGTACGTGTACACTCAGTGCATTGAAGTCTTCCTGTCCCCTAAGCAGAAAAACAGTCCCAAAGCATAATGTTTCTTCCACGGTGCTTGAATGTGGGGGTGGTGAGTCATACTCAGCATTTCTCTTCCTCCAAACATGGTGAATCGAGTTAAACCAAAGAGCTCAATTTTGGTTTCATCTGACCACAGCACTTTCTCACAAGCCTTCTCTGAATCATTTAGATGTTACCTTGTAAACTTAAGCTGGGCCTTCTTGTTTACTGCGCTGTGTGTTACCAACTGTGTTTTTGTGACTGTGGTTCCAGCTGCCTTCAGATCAATAACAAGCTCCTCTCATGATCATCCTCACCCCAGATCGAGAGCGACTGATGATCATTTTATATTTCTTACATTTCTGAATATCACACCAACAGTTGTCACCTTCTCAATAAGCATCCTTGTAGTGCTTTCGAGGCTTGTGCAGGTCTACAGTCTCGTGCCTGACGTCCTTTGACAGCTCTTTGCTCTTGCCCATGGTAGGGGAGAGGTTTGAATGAAAGAAACTCTGTGGGCATGTGTGTTATATACACACATAATGAGTTGAAATCAGAAGTATCTGTCACTGATTGATTGATTACAATATGCAGGAGCCAGAATTCTGGCTGTGTTGTAGAGGATTGAATACTTATTTCAATATTATGTTTTTTTTTCTGGGTATTTTCTTGATATTTTATCTCTCTACATTAAAAGGAAACTACCATAAAAACTAAAGACTGTTATCTACCTTGTAAGTGAGCAAACTTATGAACTCTGGAGGATAAAATAATTATATTCTTCAGTGTACCTGATGATGTTCGTAATTAGAGACCTTGCCCTAGACCTTTCCCTTAAGATTGCATTCAAAGAGCTTTTGGTTTCTTGTGTAACATAAATATCAACAGATACACTAAGAGACCCACACAGCGACACACAGCGACCCATTAAAGCAATTTCAACCATTAGCTTGTCAGTATGGCTTCCAACTTTTCCACTTATTTCACTCCTTTTCTTATTCTAGTTTTCATTATCGCCCGATGTCCTTTCTGGCTGTCTTGTTCTCCTTGTCTGCCTCTTTCTTTCCTTTCTCCCCTGTGAATGTGACTAATCGTTGAGCTCGGTGAAGGCAGAATGGCACTCGGTCCCCTCCTTCCTCCCCTTCCTCCCCTCCCTCCACCACTCTACACGCTCCACTCCTGCACTGTCAGTGATTTTTCATCGCCCTTGTTGGGGCTGTTTTATGCATTGTTTCCCTGATGCAGTGATTGATGTCAGGGGCTGGTAATCTGGGGGAATGAGAGGCTGGATGGTGGCCGCCGAGTCCCCCTCTGTCTCTGACACGTGTCGGCTGAGCCGCGCAGCGCTGTGCTGCGCTGGGGCCCCCTGTTTGGCCGCGGCCACTGCTGAGGCTGCTCACTTCGCTCACTCAGCCAGTCCTCATTTCCATTTCAATCTCGAGCTCATGAATGCAAAAACTCTGGCCGAAAATTAATAACACCACGCAGGGGAAAAGTGGGCGCAAGGGAGAGGGAAGGAAAGACAGAGAGAGATGGAGAGGAGAGTAAAAAAAGAGAATGGGGAGCTGGGGTCTTTTTCACCCCTTTTGTTCCTCCAAAAGTGCCCCTTATTTTATTTCCCTCTCTCTTTCACCAGGATCCTCCAATGAATGGCATTACAGACAAAGCCATATCCAGAGTGACACAAATTTATTTCGGTTGCAGCGCCATAGTGTATTTCTACAGAACCAGGGGCGATTTGTCTGGGGACAATTTGGTTTCCATAAAGGATTTAAATGGTTTCTGTGGAGATAGTGGGGTGAAATTTAATTTGTTTCTCATTTACTACAGCAGGTATGAAAAGGAGAAAAATTGGACGGCTGATGGGCTAAAAATTGGTGCTGTCCCTCTGCTGTATCCCCAAAGGACCGAGGCCCTGCATCATATAGATTGAGTTCGACCCCCCCAGCCCTCCCAACCACACGCGCACAGAGCCTTCCTCCACCCCGGAGAGAGCTGTAACCTTAAACCAACTTAAACAGTAACCTTTGGGGAGGCTGCCAATCACTCCTAAAACAACGTTTCCATCGATCGGCCTGTCTGTGTGATTTATGGGCTCATTTTACACTAATTGAGAATTAGAGGGCGGATTAGTGGGCCTCAACACTTCGGCCTGATATGCACTCTGAGCAGTGTAATCTGTCACGCTGGGATGTCCGACACTCTCTTACTCACAAAGGAGGGGAGGAGGGAGTAGAGTGAGGGGAGAGGAGGGGAGGGGGGTGGTGGTCCTTTCTAATTGAATTTCCAGATAACACGGAAATTAATTTGACACCAGTGAAATTTGACTACGACTCTGCCGCTGTGCTCTCCTGCTCCCCCATTGTGAAACCTACGTGTTTCCCCTCTTCCTCTCCTTCTTTCTTCCTCTCCCTTTATCTCTAATTTGTTCATTCTCGCTCTGTTTCTGCTGTGCCTAGCAAACACTATTGATCCAAATCACTTTGAGTTGAGGGCTTTCTGAAGCATGGAATTCCTAAATCATATTTGTGCTCATATTAGGGCAGTTCATCTGCTGCTATCTTCAGCCAGATAAAGAATATTACCTTTCATTTTGTTTGACTGTGTTCAAATTATATATTTTTTCTCTTTCTTCTTTTTCTTTTTCCCCCCTGTTTTTATGGAGGGGAATCTCCTTTCCCGAGCCCTGCGAATGCATGCAGGCGAATGCCCAGAGTCAACAGTTGGAATTGAATTAGGGTCCCGGCTCGCCAGGTCCATTGTCTGGGTAATTTGTCCTATAAGTGGTAAAATGAAAGCACTCTCCACGGTTCTCTGAGCACCTGCTGTTGTGTCACTCATCACTGCAGATACAGAAAGTGAGAAGGAGGGAGAGAGAACAAGTGTCTCAAAGATCACATGTTCAATTGCTGCGCCATTATCAACTCAGATGTCACTGCAGCTTCTTTTTTTTTTTTCAGGCATGCGTAACGGTATTAAAATAATCCTCAGTTGCAAAACAGGGGAAAGTTCAAGTTCGAAATATCTGTGTTGTGTACAACGCTTAACGACAATACGGTCTTCCTGTGCAGTTTTCAGTTGTGGTTTCCAGCAGCTGAATTAAGGTGTATCTTGTACTCAAGCGCCAGTAAAAGCGCGGTTGCGATGACTGGCTGCTCTCAGAGTCTTCCTGCATCTTCATTAGCTTGTACACGTGTGTCGGGTTGCAGCTCGCTGAGGCGGAGCTAACGTTAAATATTTTGTTTAACGCTTGATTGTCGAATCAATAAAGAGTCATACCTTACAGAGGCAACGCTTTTCAGATAAAATATTAATCTGCAGCTGCGAAACAAGTTTAGTAAAGCAATTCTCTTTGAAAGGCACGGTGGAGTTCTTTCAAATGCAAATATTCAGGTTAAGTATCTCGAGAACTAAACCTTTTACCTTTACTGTAAATTAGAAACCTCTTTTTTTTTTTTTAGCTCGCATTGTGTGGGAGTTAAGTTTGCTCGGGAGCTCTTTAGCAGGCTAAGAGATGCATTTATCTGCGTAATGAACTTTGGACGCTAGCTAACTTAATCCCAGTAATGCCTGCGAGAGTCAATTAGCACAACTAGATTCAGTGCAGTATTTATCTGATAGAGCAGACCTGGCAACTACACACACCAGAACACACGCACCATATTGACCATCTTCATCTTATCTTTCAGCTAATGGGACCACAGGGCCCATCATCAACTCCACTCTAAAATACAGTGTAAGGTTTTTTTTTTTCTTCTCTTTTTGAAAAGCCTGTGGGGAGTTTTTGAAATTGAGTAGCTGTTGATTTGCAGCACTAACAAGTCTTTTAAGAGTTGATTTTACTCTCCCCTGATCATTTCAGTTTATAATGGTATAAGTGTGTTAACCTGGATTCCCCCTCAATCAGTGCTTGCAGGATATTATCAGCGTGGCACACAGCTGACAACATATTACAAGACCTGTAACAGATACCTCTGGGATCTTCATCTCCCTTATGACAGGGTCTACTATGTGGAGCAGGAGTCTGCATAGAGAATAATAAATGACAGGATTTGAAAAGACTAGGCCGTTAGCAGGCACGGTCATGGTCTACATTGCCCTTTTTGTCTCTCCAGGGACAAGTGCAAGTGTGCGTGTGTGTGTGTGTGTGTGTCTTTGTGCTTGCTTGACTGCGTGTGTGCGCTCCAGCTGTGCTTTCACACAGACCTGCTTAACTTTTGCAACAGCGTCAGTGGTGGCTATTGTCTTGTAGCAGGCGGCACACTGTGGGTTACAGAGGTCTCTATCTGCCTGCTTCCTCATTTCTTATTCAGACCCACAGGGACAGAAGGGAGAGAGCGGGGTGGAGGGAGAGGGGTTTGCAAGGGGGCGGAGGAGGAGGATAACTGAGAGGCTGATGGAGACTAGGTGACAGGTTGGAATGGGCCATCAATAGATCCATCAGGCGGGTAATTTGGAGCGCGCTTAACATACATCAGTAGAGTCGTAGGAGCTGGTATCTGTCTTGTCGTGGAATCACAGTAAATAAGAGTTAAAGATGGTGTCAGGCCTGACCTGGCTGACCTCCCTGCACAGACACACACACACACACCACTGACAGCACTGGAACAGAGCAGCATGGAGCACGACAAAGACATAACACTTAAATTAACAACATGTTCACATGCATTCTCACATACACACATTCAGGCTTGCAAAAACATCCAATCTTAGCTTTAGAATAATACTCAGCATCTCATAAATAAAACTACTGACAACAGTGTCATAAAACAGCGGTGTTGTGCAAGAATATATTTGGTGGTCAGGGAGATCTGATAGCTGAGTTGTAAAGTGCATACCATCCCACATGAAGTCAGAGGTTCAAATGCTGGCTGGCTGCTCCGCCTGCCTCATGTTTACACCTCCTTTCGCTGTAACTGTCTAATAAAGTCTTAAAATGCCTAAAATAAGCTTTTAGGCAATATTGCTTGAACTGAGTGAGTCCTTTTCATTTTGTGAAACTATATGACAGGCAAAATCTTAACTAGAAGAACAAACCCGCTCATTGACAAACAGGTTGGAGCATCTCTCAATGACAGCTAGAAAACAAATGCTGCAGGTGCTTTGAAAACAGTGCATAGCACCAGAGGGCAGGCAGATGAGCCTCATCCCAGTGGAAGATGTGTCTCTCTCTTTGTGTAAACGTGCACTTGTGTGCGTGTCAGGGTGTTACAGTGGAGCATGTGACTATAAAAGTGAAACACCTTAGGCTAAGTGCTGTTCCTGCCACTCACACTCCCCACTAACCTTTCGAACACACACCATCCAGCCTTATAGGTGTCATCTCACATTTGAGGGTGATTCGGGGGTGAAGCTTGATGACATTAAGAGATGAGTCATATACCAGTTTTTAATATATACACAGTCTTGATCACTTTTAGTGTCATTTTAGTACTTTTTGGCTAATTTTGGCTCTATTTACACTGCCGCTGTTCATACTTTTGCTATACACCGGTCACTTTTGAACAAAATTGTCTCCAGGGCTTGGTTTTATAGCTGTAACTCTTATTTTGCCATGAAGTGAAAAGTTAAAATCGCAAGCCTCAGTCCACAAGGCATGATCATTTTGACTAGTGTGAGCTTGTTGCGAGAAATATATTTCCAGATATAATTTACTGAAAGTACGCACAGGAGGATTTTGGAACTGGACCATCTGACATCTCAGCTTATTGAAGTTTCACAGCCAAACTCTGCCAGAAGATCCACTAAAGTCAGTCAACCAGGTGATCACGTTTGGCAGCATCTCAGATGTAGAAAGCTGAGGCATTTGGCTAGCAGAAACCCCTTTTGGCTTGGAGTTTCCCTCAAGCTTGCAGGAATTTGCAGGCGAGCAGTCCTCCATGCTCACCAAGTGTGACTTAATCAAAAGTGAAATGATTAAGTCACATTTGAACTACATAATCTAACAACTTCATCAAAAAGAACTAGGTTGAAATACTTTATATATCTGAAGATGCGTTGAGATTTTCCCTGCAGTTTCCTCTTGGTTCAGTCTTCAGCCACTGCTAAATACACGAATGCGAAGCACCTCTCATGCTGTCAGTCGACAATAAATGATTCACAACACATGAAGATATAAATGTGCAATTCCACCATATATCAATTTTTATGTTAGAGAAACATCATATGTCCATGTCAGATTATGAATCTTTTAGCCAACGCACACAAAAATAACTTTTATAAGACCAAATTTAAAGGAAAAAGTTGGAGAGGTAAGACTGACCGTACTGAATAGTACCTCTGTCTCCATTTCAGTGTTATCTCACAGAATCAAAGTCCAGCACAGCAGCAGTAGTAATACTCTGCTTAATTCATCCCTTTTTATCCCGTCACATTACAAACTCGCACCGTTTGATGGGCAGCTCTGCCTTTTGACTCTCTGTGAAAACTAAAGTTTGGATCCGAGCAGCAGATCTTGGTCTAAATACAGAAATGAAAATAATCATAACAGGACACGCTGGAATCCGGGAACCATTTATATGAGGTCATTTGACCGCATACAACAAACCTACCAAACAATGCTCTCAGAGTTACAGTGAGGCAACTGTATTAAAAAGCCACCACAATCATGTTATTTGGCCTGTGGCTGAACACAAACATGTTTTCTTTTCTTTTTTTTTTCCTCCCCAGTATAACTGTGGTCATATTTTCCCTACAGAATAAACCAAATTAGTGGCAGGAAAATCTGATCATGAGCGCTCATGTTTTTGTGCAGTTGGAGTTGTGAATAGAGTGGTGTAGTTATTGGACACAATCTGGACAGTTTGTATCTGTCAGGTGCACCTTTTCATCTGAAGTGTAAATGTATATGTTTATACCCTCTGTATGCCTCGTCTTGTAAGCATAAATCAAAAGAGACATGCTCAAATAGTCAAATAGCGGAGCTATATTAAGGACTTTTTACATTTTGTGTAGTTATAATAAGCTCAGTTATATTTAAATGACACAAAAATGCTTTGTAATATTAAAAATCTAGCTTGGCCATTAACTATTTTGACTGGTCAAGTTTGTTGCCAGACACGGAGAAAGAATAAAACAACCGCCAAAAAGTCATTCCTGCACGAGGGAAAACCTGAGCTCACAGATTAAAATTAAAAAAGGAACAAACGGTGTCGCTAAGTTGATTTTCTGTAATCCAGGTTTTCACCGTAGTGTGCTGATGAACACAAAGAAACACACACACACAGCAACACAAACTAGAATCGAGCCACGGCTCTCCTGTTCACCTTTTATTATTGAACTCGTTACAGTCCTCTTGGCCCTGCTTTAATTAAACCCTATTAGCTAGTCAAGGTTCACTGTACACTAATACTGTTACTCTGATACAATTTGGCCTCTGCTTTTAGCTTTAGGAGTGTGTAGCTACCTTAATCAAAATTGTCAGTTAAAATGAAACTACAGCTCAAGTAATTAAATTTAATTGGATCTTGTCACTTTTTATGCTGGCGGTGTTTTGATCCTTGTTGAGTGTTTGCTGCCCGCGCTTCATACTGAGCTTTATTAGTCTGTGTCCTCGACCTTGCCAGGACCGAATGCGCATAGAACCGGTTGAAGCTGAAAGTGCTTTGAACCTTGAACGCTGGATGAGTGCAAAAGAAACTGCTGTAATTTGGCATTAGATCATTAGTATTTCTAGGTAATATCTGGAATTACCCCTGCCTGGTCTTGCACCAGGTTTCACTGCAGAGGAGTGGAAAGCAGGTTAGAATAATTTTGTTATCAAGCGCCTCAGACGAAAAACACAGATCAGCTGTTTTATATAACAGAGGTGCTTTTCCTGGTTGGAAATTAGTGGTAAGGAGACGCGTGTGTCTGCGCTGGATTTACACATTATGAATCCAAATCAGCTTGTAAACTTTGTACATACCTTTTGCTGATTGTGCTTGTAATGGAAGATCAATCATTTTCATTTTTAATTTTTGTTTTACAGTATATTTTCACAAAACACTACTCCACTTGCCGTTTTCCTCGCAGCAATCAGATGTCTCCTGGAGGAGAAAACAATTCCTGCTGTCATCTCCTTACATTGCACCTAAAGCAGAGATAGCCTACAGCCTACAGAAAGCCAAAGGTGGAATAGCTTTCCTGGAACGCCGGGTTCGTGGCCAGATTTTTGTGTTGCCAGAGGAATGAAACATCTAAATGGAGTGGTCAGGATGGGCTTGGCAGTGCTGGAGTGACCTCTCAACCTCCAGACTTGGGAGAACATGGGAGGAATTGAACGCGCGGGCGTTCTACCTAAGGCAGGAGCGGCAAATCTTTATTCACTGAGAGCTGCTTGCTGCTAAAGCACATTCCCTTTCAATCCATTAGAGCGCACCGTCCCCTTCCCCTTCATCACACAGTGCAGCCCTTAATTTGACAATGACAAAGAGCCACTTGCAGATTTTAAATTTCATAATTTTAATCTGTCAAGTCTGACATTTAATTAGTGGCTTCCTAACCTGTGTCTGCCTCGCTCTCTGAAGGGCACCGTTTGTTCTGAGAGCGCTGCGCAATCTCTCAGCAAAGGAGAAGAGAGAGTGGATTAATATATATGTACATTACCAGCTGCTGCAAAGACAATACAGAGAGGGAGGCCATTAGGGCCTAATACAGACAGATGAGGTTAATAATATTTGGGAAGTGTTGCTCTATTAAGCAGAGCACTGATTAAGACCTGAGTGGGATCCCCCCCTTCACGAGCCACTGATTGGGAGCCAGGCTGTCTTTTGTTCTCCTGCTCCCAGAAAGAGGAGAGAGGGAAAGGGTTGCAGAGGAAGAAAGGACAGGAACAATGTTGGCTGACTTTGTGTTCCTGCTGACAATGAGGACGGGCGTAATGAGAATCTTTACAGTCCTGGATGAAGGTTTATACAAGTCCAACGCCCACTGATAACTTCATTACAACTACCGAGCAAACAGATGGAGCCAGCTTTGGGAATCTTTCAGGTTTCACTCTGAAGGAAGAGCTCCGTGATTGCTTTCAGTCTGCACTTGATTTCTTTTCTTAGTCACCGCTACATAATGTTGCCAGACTGACCTCATTAATTTATTCCCGTCATTATGTAGCTTGAAGTGTGGAGATTTGGCCCCTGGTTGAAGTTTGAAATTCTTTCTCCAAAAAAAAAAAAAAGAAGCAGGTTCTGCGTAACACTATTTCACACAGACAGCTCTG
This sequence comes from Etia nguti, assembly GCA_015106755.1. Taxonomy (NCBI): domain Eukaryota; kingdom Metazoa; phylum Chordata; class Actinopteri; order Cichliformes; family Cichlidae; genus Etia; species Etia nguti. Next base: position 12,681 of record VUQG01002879.1, read on the forward strand.
CTGGAGCCACTATTGATTTTCAAATCAATAGAAAGTGAAGGGAGATGGGGTGGAAATGGCTTGGAATTGGGGCTAGCAGGGAAAATGTCAGGAGCTCCAGGTATGGGTATAGCATATGTTTTTTTTCCCCTTTTTTTCTTGACGCACGTCAGTGTTTAACTTTTATTATCATAAGCCTTTTTTTTCATGAATTCAATTCTTCACAGAATTTTTGAAAACTCAACTCTTCTTTTGTTTTCTCAGCCATTCATTAAGACAGAAAAAAAGTAACGTGGCGAAGCTGCCGTTCACCATTAAACTAATAAACGAAGAGGCGGATCAATAAATACTGACTGTGTTTTCAAACTCTTTCTAATTACTCACCACTGCCTATTGTGTTCTTATTGAATTGTCTCTCTGGCAACAGGCGCTTCTGCACCTTCCAACACGCAGAGAGTGCTGTTGAGACAGCAGGAGAGAGACAAAGGACGGGGAGGAGGGGGTCCGACTCAGTTGATGCAGTGGTGAGACAGTGAGAGGAGTGAGGACGTCTTCCTGGGGCCCACTAGTGGTTGCTCCTTGCCTCTGCTGCTTCATCTGAGAGGAAAAGCAGATGACAACCATGAAAGGAGGAGAAAGATTAAAGATTCAGGGAGAGAGAGAGCGAGAGAGAGAGATAACCTCAGTCTTTTCTCTCTGGACATGGGCGATGCTCACACCACAGGGAGGAGAGATAATAATGAAAAAGACAGACCCACCTGTTTAAGCCTTGTAAATCATGTGTGTGTCAGTGTGTGCATGTCTGTACTGCTCAGTGTGTAAATCACCCCTTGGCCTAATTGGTGCCTAATAATACTCTCATTTCCCGTGTAGATGAAGAACAATGTATTGGGGGGCATATGGGGTCCGTCTGGAGCTTCACACACCAGTGGAGTGCAAGACTGGAAGTTTTGGTATGGCTCAGACTCCGAGCAAGGACAGGGCCGGTGTTGCCGATACCATAGTTTTAACTTATAAAGCAGCTTATGTAGGGGAGAGCAGTGTGTCTGAACACATTTTAATGACCACTGTGATTTTTACTTTCCACAATTAATACTACCAACTATCACAAAACACTCCTTTCAGCTTTTCATGTCTTTTGAAACTGGATTTTTCCGGAAACTTGGAGTGTCTCTCAAGCACTTTGGGTCAACTTTTTTAAATGTGCTATAAATAAAGTAGATGTGACAGTCAAACATTTTACAAAAAATGAATCTAACATAATTGGGTGAACTTAATGAATAGAAACAAAGTATCGAGTATCTGTTGGGCTAATCTGATCCCAGAACCAATGTTGATACTATCAGTATTTGGATCTTTGTACCTTGGTGTGCCCTGCAGTTCATGTGCAACTTTGTCTGTGTGCGTGTGCGAAATTAAGTACGTGTGTCTGTTTGTGTTCGACTTGATCACCGCTTTCCCTTGACAGTGCTCATAGAGAGAATTAGAGAGCTGGTGAGATAATCAGATGAATAAAATGCAGCCGGTAGCTCATTACAAACCCTATTATTCATTAATTAACATTATTAAAACGTCTAATAGACCGCGGCACTCCTCCCAAGCCCCCCTGCCTCTTTTCAACTAGGTCCCTGCTCCACGGTCCCTCCCGTTTCTCAACATGAAAAGAATAGCACATCAAACGAGGCCTGGTTTCAATGTGTTGGGGATTTGCAGGTGTAGAATCGCACACACACTGCGCAGGGGATCCGCTCGTCGGTCGCGCCGCGCTCCATAGTCTTCCACTTCGGCCTCGCTGTGACACACGCCGCTCACCCGTGCCATAACAAACTCCTCATTAGGAGTGGGGAGAGAACTGGGCCGCGTGCTCCCTAATTAGGTCCCCCATCTAAAACTTTCAGTCTTCCCTTCATCCCTCATCCTCCCTCCCTCCATGTCCCTGCATCACAGGGAAAAAGACTGCTGACATTTATGGAAGGCTGTTTAATCAGCTGTATATGCAGGGGTTATAAGGGAAAGTTTAGGCCTGTGATATGTGCATACAAAGGAAATGTATTTCTTTAGCGCTCTAAAGAGGTTGAGCTGTGGCGTCTGTCAAAAAATGTTGTGACCTATGAAAAGTCTTTAGTTTTATCCAGAACTAAGCTACATTCCCCCCCCCCCTTTTTTTCTTCTTTTTTTGC
>VUQG01002879.1:18573-37544 GCA_015106755.1 Etia nguti
AAGACAGTGGGGCTGAGTGTGAGCCTGATTCAAAAGCTGATCTGAGATCATTGCTGCGTGCCGCGTGCACTATTGTTGGCTGGACTGCGTGGCATTAAAAGACGGGAAAGTTTTTTTTTTTTTTCTTTGTGCAACGAATGTTTCATTTACACAGTGTGCATCACCGTGAGCCTCGTACAAACTCCAACAAATAATCTCCCAGTGTATCATATATCATGTGTCTTTACAATCTCAGAGATGGTTACTTTGACACTTTTATTGGTCAGAGAACATTGAGAGTCCGTGAAAGATGATATGAGAAACAAGGTAACGGAACAGTATAAGAATGACTCACTGACAGCTCACAACCATTTTAAAACTAGAAATAGATCCACAGTAACTGCTGAGATGTATTTGCCTCTATTTTTCTCCACTTGCCTCCTTCGTCCCTGTCTCAGCCTCCTCCCCTCCTTTTGGTGGTCAGTGCAAGGATCACGAGGTGAAGAAGAATCAGAGTGGTACACATATTACTCTCTGTCTCTTTCCATTCTTTTCTGCCGGTGGTTGACAGGCCCTGTCTGGTCTAACCCGGGTGGAAAGTGACTCTAATTGTCATCTCAACAGACAAGATTCTGCAGCCATCCTGGAGGCATGGGCAAAATATACTTAGCTACTTTATCATTTAGACAGAACCCAACCATCGAGTCACCCTATTGACATAGACTTTTATGCAAAGATAGACTTTTTGAATTGGCAGGTCACGTCACCCACTCCTTAGCATGCATACATAATGAGAATAAAACCTTTTTACGTCCTGGCTGAGACACAAGCATCTGACAGGTAGGGTTTGGGAGTTCAAGGCAATGTATATATTCCCTGCCTCATCTCGTGGACCTGGGCTGGTTATAGAAGATTGTGTTAGCTGAGAGTATCGAATTTTACCAAATGTTCAGTGCTCGATAGCATTAGTCTGAGCCTTACGCTGTGTCGTCTCAACAGTCCTCTCCCAATGGAGGCTATCAGGCTGGAATGTATATGCAATTATAGAAAACTTTTTGAGCAAAACAAAATATATAAATTAATAATAATATCCAAAGATGAAGCCATTAGTCTTAGCTATGGCCAGCATCTTGGTTTAGCATATTAGCATGCCATTGGCATTCAAAAGCAACGTTATTAGCTATGGTCAGCATCTTGGGTTAGCATGTTAGCATGCCATTAGCAGTCAAAAGGAACATCATTAGCTAATGGTCATTATCTTGGCTTAGCATATTAGCATGCCACTAGCACCCAAAAGCAAGATCATTGCGTACGGTCAGCATCTTGGCTTAGCATATTAGCATGCCATTAGCAATCAAAAGCAACATTATTATGTACCCAAAATATAAACATTTTAAATTTTACTCATCTTATGGACACCATGAATGCCCATAATCTAGCATTTCAAATATTTTCCTGAAGAACCAAGAAACATAACCTTCCTTTGGCACTACAGGAAAAAACAGGCAGCCACATTAGCCATTCTATGTGAACCACGAATTTGTGTACTGTCGTGGACAATTACTGCTAACATGCCTTGAACTCCTTATGTCATATATCAAACCCACAAAATGTTACAGATTACCTTTGTTTCAGTTCCTTTTACTAGCTTTGTTTCCTTGATTTTGCTTCCTTTCCTACAGGCTTCAGCTGTTGCCCCCCCACCCCAAAAGGTGAAATTACCCAGCTTTTGTATGAGGCACAGTCAGCCTTTGAATGTTGCCTGTGAATGCCTGTGGGCCTATAAATGTGCTATGCGAGGGAAAGGGAAAGTTAAGCTGTCCTATTGAATTGATTGAACATTCATGAAACTAAAGTGTGCCCTCCCTCACACCCCCAACCCCTTCTCACATGTGGAAATCACTTCCAGACATCTCCAACGTCCCGTATGGAACACAGCCGTGAGGATCCCTACCTTACAGTCAGGTGCTGAGCTGTTGCCCTGAAGGCACGATTCAATTGTTAAATCTCTTATGAATAGAACAGGAGGGTTCATTTTACCGCTTACAACCTTCCACGTCCATGTTTTGACTTTGTTGGTTTAATTGCACAATTGTTTTACACACTATCTTGTTTTGTAATCATGTTCTGCCTCGCTGCTTTTAGTTACATAAAGAAGAAAAAAGTAAGTCTAAAGACAAAAAGAGCTTATAACATTTTAAGTTTTCAGTTCCTCAGTTTAAAAACTCAGTGTCCTCAATGTTTGGTAATCATTTTGAAATGTTACAGGCATACATTATATTGACTGATTCCACTTTTATGGGGCTCTCTCCATTGCACTTTCATTATTTAATCAAAATGCCTTATTGCTTTTGCCCGACAATACACTTAAACCGAATGAATTCCAAGGAGTTCTCATTTTATGTCAGTGCCTGTATATCGTCAGCCTCAAAGATGGCAATATTGAAAGCAATTTTCTGTGTATTTAGGGGCGAGTCAAACAATTTCTGGAACGAGAACTAATCAAAATGCATCAACCATAATCAATAAAAGTGAGATAAGTTGGATGATAAGACTATGATGATGAATTATACCCATTTTGCTTTCTCCGATACCGTGGGAGTTGTGCGTGTGAGCATCCGCACGCGTGCTGTCAGATGAGTGCGTGTCATCAGCGTGCATCATATCACCAAAGAGCCCCTATGTAGCATGCAGCCCACCAACAGGCTGCATCATACTCCTCTATTAAACCATCCGACACCCAAAGGTTGCAGTCGCAACCACAAAACAACAACAGCTCAGACAGCTGTGAGACCTAATCATTATTTGGCAGAAGTAGCGAAACCATGTCAGAGTAAGCCCCCAACATCTCGCTTCCCAGTCACATTTGAATCATCTGCAATTAGCTTTGTTTTAATAACACTCACAATTAAAGGTCCTCCGGTTTGCATAATTCATGACACGGCAGCGCTGATGTCAGAAATCAAATGCAACAAATTAGAAATAACAAGTTTGAGACAGTGTGATTCAATTAAGATCCGGGGAAACATTGGGCCATGCATAATTGAGGGGCCGGCAAGGCAAGACTCATGTCAGGCCTGTCAGCCCCGCTGCAGCTATTGGATTTGGCCTGTCACACACACTCAAATCAAGCCTGTAAAAATTACAGGTTACATTGATTTCTTGATTTTATTTGTGAATGCTTGTGAGTGGGTGAGCTCGTGCACGTGTGTGCGCGTGCACATACGCTTACATGTGTGTATAATTGTTTGTGTGTGCACTGCATGTGGGTGTGCTCACATGTGCTTGTCTCTAAGAGTGGGATATAAATCAGGTGTGGGAGACCATACAGGGGTTGAGAGCCGAAGCCACATCTGGAGCTTCAAGAGCAGGCTGAGCCCTTTAGATGTTGTGGGGAGCTCCGGCGAGCTGCGGGCACACGCACACGTCTCGCAAACCGCATGATCATCGCCAATTATTACAGTTATGTTTATAGTAAAATCATCAGAACTAGCACTTCCATTCAACTCTGCAGCATCTTACAAAATGTGTGCCTTTTGGACCCATCCGTGTGCACGCATGTGTGAGTACATTGTGTGTGTGCAGTCCCTGGATACAGCATGTTTGAGGCTTTGAAGGTACCTTGCATACTGTGCCAAGATGCAGATGCTGTGTTTATTCACCACATTACGCATCAGCTGCAATAACAAATAAATACACAGTGGCTCACTGAGGAGATGACAAAAGTTAGCGCGGAAGAGATATGGATGTGTATAAAAGTGTTTTCTTTACTCTGTGTGTGAGTTTGTCATAATGCACATAGATATTAATAAAATCTGGGAGTTGTTTTTTTAAGTTAAGCTCTGACTTAAAGTTAACTTTGGTTATGTCATTAACATCAGGGCACATCTGAGGACAAAGCACAAGCCTAGGTATGCAGCAATCTAATTTTGGCTAGATTTCCCTCTCCTTAAGCACTTATAAGCAGAGAGAGAGAGCAAGTGTTGGGCATTAAATGAGCTCTCAGTTATGAAACACTTACGGGGTTTTAATTATCAGGGATTGTTGAAAGCAAAGGAAATAGAAAACAAAAACTCGTCTTTGTGAGTTTAAAAACACGCTGCTTATTTAATTAAACAATAGCAACCACAGCTCATAAAGTCCTCAGAGTTAATAAGATTTCCCAAGGACACCCACATTAACACAGGCTGCTGCTACGCTTTTGATAATCAGCGTTCTCGAAGTGGCGTTTGGCAAAGTTGGGGGGGGGGCAGTCGGTGCCACAAAGCAAGAGCTTTATGTGTGCGCTTGCGGTAATTTTCAAAAGTGTCACTGATGTCACACTTCATTTTAAGATATCAATATTGCCATCTGAAAAGGGACGAAATCAAAACCACAATTAGCATGTCTTCCAAAGCACTTCCTGCAAAAAGTATTTTCAGATTTGGATCTTGCTGAAAGGCCGCTGCTGCAGGAAGGAAACATGTGTTAGTAAACTACCAGATGCAGCCACACGTTACTTTCAGAGTCAGTAATTTCTGACTGAATAATCACTAATGACTGAGGACCAATAGCTCCCCGAAGCATCATCTTAATCTCTCTTGTGACTGGCTAATTGTAGCCAGACGCACTAACCTCCCTGTGGCCTGTGTCCTGGCTCTAACCCTGGCACTTCTTTTTCTCAATTTCGGCCTCTTGCTTTTCTTTTCTCTTTCTGCTTTATCAGCCTTTGCTAGGTTGACCCACTCCTGCTTTCTCTCCTTCTTGCCCTCTCTTGTTTTTGCTTCATCCCACTCCCGCCGACTTTCCTCAGCTCCGACGACATATGGGAAACTTTTCCAGGGTGATTGCTCCAATCTGATTAAGGCAAGCTGTATAGCTGCCATTTATCGCCGCTGCTGCTGCGAACCACCAGGCAGCTCTGACGTTAAGGTCCTCGCTTGAGCTGGCCGTTCTCAGTCCAGACTTATCCATTAGATCCTGTTCAGGCTCTTCCAATTGTCCTAACTGCCAAGACTGTACCATGAATCAAAACCCCTGGCAGACATACAGATCTCTCTCTGATCGCACAGTTCAAAATAATGCCATGCCCACTTAAAGCTAGACTGGTTCGCGCTCAGTTAATTTAAAGTCCAAGGGAAACAGGGCTGGATATGGAGGAAAGGAGTGCTAAAAAAGGAGGAAAAAAAACTTACATTACATTAATGCAGTTGGTTTGGGTTCAACAAAAGGGGGACTTGGCCTGAGGAGCTGAGCGGAGAGGGTTATTAGAGCATTTAGCCATCTCCAGACACAGGAGAGAAATGAGCCTTGTGGCCTTTGTGTTATCTAATCTCGTTTGCATTTCCTTTCAGCATCATGAAAGAGAAATGCAATAGGGTCCTGATTGTGTTTGTTTGGTGAAATTCTCATTTAGGGCTGCTGTGGCTATGTGCCTCCACCAATAATTCTCTCCCGGCTGTATTTGTGTGTGTTTACTAGCCTTATGGTGGCGTGTATAAGTCTGTGGAGCGCTTTGAGACGACAAGAAAACAGCAGCTTTACAACAGCCGCTTTACAACAGCAGCTTTAAAACTACATGTAAGCTGAAAAATGAAGGTGAATTTATGCAATATCACCACTTGGTTCTCTGACATCCGAGCGGCTCGGTTCATATTTCAGAGTGATTGACTAGCGGAAGGAAAGCACGTGCCCGATGACAAAAGAGACGGGAAATGGACATAGAGTGGATTTGACATGATGAGTGCCAATGCCCCCATTGATCAGTACCATTGACATCCCTTCTAGAACCCTGCAAGGTGGGTTTGGAGTAGGTAGGCAGCTGAAGGTTACAGCTCGCTGTCACAGCACTGTCCAATCACATTACACATCATAACGTCTGAGAATCTGCGTGCCTTCCTCGCATGATGGACAGATGACAATCATCCCTCCTCTATTGTTTCTTCCAGTCGCCTCATCTCTGGGATACGTGTGTCTGAGATTTTGTTCCCATTTATATCTTTAAAAAGTGTCAAACTGTATTCATGGTAAAAGTGTCAAGCTGTAATATCTTTGGTATCAAAACTTTCGCTAACTTAATGAAGATTAATAGCTGTATTTTGTTCACTTTTTGGCTCTGAATTTGCACAGAGCTGTTGATTTACAGCCAGAGGTCGGACCGGGAAGGTGCTTGCACCAGTGGCCAATGGGCTCTTTGTGTTTATGATGAGGGGAGAGGATGGAAAGGTGATTTAGGCAGACAGCAGGTCTGCTTCTTTTCAGAGCAAACCTCCAACAGACAGGCCATTAACGGAGGTGACAGAGAAAAACAGTGGCAATCGCTTTGATTCTGATTTACACCACTGCTGAAAAACCCAAACAAATTAGAGGAACAAAATAATACACAGGGAGAAATAAATCACATTAATGATTAGGCTTTGAACGACAGTCGGACATGAAAGCGAGTGGCGGCGGGGGCATCTGGAGGAGAAGATGGCAGATTATGAGATGATATTAGGAGCTGTCTTCAGAGAAAGCCTGAGAACAATCGGGCGCCAGCAGTAACGAGGAGAAATTCTTTGTTCTTCTCTCCACTCAGTAACTAACATGTTGTTATTCAAGTCAACAGCCACTAGAACCTCGTTAGTAGGCCAAGCAGCTTACTGCTCATTAGCCGACAAAGGAATGATATTCATTGACAAGAAATGCAGCTTGTGGAGCTTTTTGGCAAAATGTAGAGTACAAGAAGATGGCACATGTAAAGTGACACAGAACATAGAGCCTGGACTCAGAGCATCTCATACTATGAGGATTCTTTTAAATATAGGGCATGTAGTAAAATCCTGCATTTGTCCCCTATCAGTGAATAATTGGAGATATACCAATATCTCTAACAAAGCCAAAATTACACATACATAGAGCTTGTGTTGTATATTAAATTTATTGTTATGTTAATATTTTTTTTAATTGAATATTGTTGAAGGTTTGCAAGTAATTGCTCTGTAATCTATAAATGCAGACAGATTACATGTTGCATACAGTCTGAATGAGACTCGACTCAACTGGATGTATTCTGGTTACATTTCTACAGAACAGGAGATGTAATAGTTAAATATGAATTTCTGTCCGTTTAGACAGCAACAGATACGATATGATTTTTGACAGTTTATCACAGTTAATTGAGTTCATTCAACTGTAGGCTGATAGCCGGCAGACTGTGTCTCAATACTTATGGCAGGTTTTAGTGCCACTGTATGCTTGACAATCTCATTTTGCAGCAAAAATAATAACTGAAATGAGACGACTTTATTTTACAGATATTACAGATATTAAACAGATATTGACAAAGTTTAACTTTGAGGATATACTTTGCAGTTGAAAAAATGTTAGAAATCACAGTACTTGTTATTAAGATAATCAGCATATCACAAAATCATCTGATCTCCTAACCTGCCATCACCTGCAGGAGGAGGCTTGGGGTTCGGATGCTTGACATCCCTTAGATGTGACGCTCTCATTTCAATTTTATGATCAAATATACTAGGTTTAAATCTATTGACTGATATGCCATATATATATATATATATATATACGAACATAAAACTGTCATTGTATTTTTTTTAAACTTTACTCTCACTGTGTTTATAGGAAGGCATTAAAATTTTAAAGAAGGATAAAAATGATAAAAACATTTACAGACTGCACCATAACATCTTAAACTGTTATTGAGAGCAAGCAAGCAAACACTCGCTTTTAAGGATTAATTTGGAGTTGAATTATATTTGTTAAATGTAAAATCTCCACTGTGTTCATCAGTAGATCTTTCCTTTTACTGTCTGCCTTCAGGTGTCAGTCTCAGTGGTGACTCATTTTAAATGAAACAGATATGATCTCTTGGTAAATGGACTGACTTTTTCAAGTCTTATTGACCACTTAAAGTGTATTACAGCAGAGGACTGAATCACTGACCCTCCAATTAGCGGAAGACCTCCTGAACCACTGTTATTATAATTAATATAATTACAACAAATGACAGAAATAGTGTTAAGATTATGGAAGCGATGATGACCACAAGGAACAACCAAAAGGGACAAAAAAAACCCTGCAGTGGTATCAGTACTGGGAGGAGAAGTAAAGTGCTTCAATCAGAAAAGTAACAGATGCCTCATCAGAAAGTTGGGACTGTGCTGCTCAGAGCAACATCTGACCTGCTGATAGACTGCTGCTGCTGTAAATGCTGTGTGCTGCTAAATGAACTGGTCCAGGCATAGCAGTTCACTGCACTGTGGTCCCACTGTGAATTCCAGATGACAGCACTAATGGATGATCCCGGGGTGCAATCATCTCTATCCCTGCTGCCTTGTTCAGCAGATGGGCTGTAATTCCAATTCAGACCTCTGAGACTGAGAGCTCCTTAATGCAGACATGCAAAAGTCATTAAACTTTTTACGTATATACTCCTGCTGGAGACCTGCTATGATTATATCATTTCAATTGATGTTAAGAAAAAGAGCCGTCCTCCAAATACTTTCCTACAATTATACTTGACAGTTGGTCTGGAGGATTAAACCTAAGATCATGTTTGCCTCCATCTGTGTATCTATACTACTGTATGAGTATGTTCATTTACAGTCGCTGGAACAACCGCGTTAACAGAATTAACCGCAACATCACAGAATAGCCCAGCAGCACATAACCACTAGCAAGATCCCAGCATGTGTGGTATGTTTTTTTCTTTTTCTTTTTTTGTGTGACTCAGATCCCAAAACATATTATTTTAGGCATATAGACCTCAAGTTTTTAAGTTTTTCAGATACACAGAATACTGGCAGAGAAATGTCATGTTTCTGCTTACTGTCAAGCTACTCTATCCATTCAGCCAACAATTTTTCTCCAGCGTCTCAAATATACAGTTAGGTAACAGTTACCAAAGTTAAATGAGTTCAGGTTCACTGATGGAGTTCGGCAATGAACTAGTGCAAGATGAGCTGACCTGAACGTGTTCAGGGATTTAAGCTCTAAATGCACAGATAACAAGTGGTGTACTTCCACCTGTGATTGACCCGCGCGAGTGTCTTACTGTTCAAGCATCCAGCCACAGGGGAGCTTGGCTGCAGCAGAGCCTGAACCCTCTGGGGAACAGGGGAACAGAATCCCAGGCTTATACAGATATCTACACAAAGGACAAGCTGGCGCTGGCAGGTGGCCCCAGCATAGATAAGTGTGTTTTCTCTTTTGGGGGAAAAGAGGCGGGGGTGTGAATGAAGGAAAGACTGCTCACTTACTGGCCTGTTTCCTACTGAGAGTGATGATGCCTCCCGTGGGCGTAACACGCAAGGAGGTGGGACTCTTGAGTGCACTGTAGACATGCTTATGTCTGTGTTAATGCATGAGAACACCCCCCCCCACGCCCTCCCACACCCGCAGCAGTCTGAACATACAGTCAGGAGCCATAAACTCACTCCTTTCTTATCCTTTTTGAAAAGCTCCAGTTCACAGTTGTTTCACTTAGAACTTAAAAGAAAATGCATTAGCTAAAGCAGCATCTTTGTTACCTACGCTGAATCTAACAGCAGGCAGTTTTTCATTTGAGATATTGGGAGATTTTTGAAATCCTCAGACCTTGATGTCAATTAGATGTTGGCAAAATTAGCTGGCATCTTATTTTTCAAATATTTATTTATGTAATTATGAAAATTGAAATATTATTTTTTTTTTTTATAATAACAGAGTCAATTTGATGCAAAAGCTAAGATAACCCTTTTTTGTTCCTTCTACTAAAACTGCTTAGATTTCTGTGAGGTACATTGTATAGTACATAGAACGGCACTTATAAAGTGCTTTCCTACTCTGAGTACTCGAAGTGCTTTCTTACTACACCTTTAAAGATGTTTTTTCCCTATACCTAAGCACCAATTGCACACACAAGGTTTAGTGTCTTGCCCAAAGATACTTCAACATGCAGGGATTCAACCACTGACCTTTGTCTGTTAGACAACCCACTCTACCTCCACAGTGAGGATAAAGCACATGTTGGTCTTTGCTAACCCTCTTCTTTTGTTATTGTGAATTGGTAACACATAATCTGCAGTATTAACCACAGTTGTTAGCACTTTTTACTGTTCTTTGTTTGTTGTGTGTGGATGTTTTCAAGCTCACTAAGGAGAAAATGAAAACCATAAAAAAAAAAAAAGCTCAAATATGTATTTGAGAATTACATACACACAGTAGGCTGTAAATAAAAGAAAGCTCCTCTGGTTTCATAAAGAAGTTCAACTTCTTGCTCCACAAACCCAAGATGGACACACTGAATATTTCTCTAGCAGCATCCTGTCATTTGTCCACAGGGCGAGCAACATGCAGCATAACAGGCTCTTCAATAAAGAAAGAAACAAGCTTGGTATATCGAAACAGATAAAAGTTAACGATAGAGCTCTTGGCTAAGATACATCAAATATTTAGAGGGCTAATATAGAGGTGTATGTGCATGTAACACACGTGCTGTTACCTTCAGAATGAACAAAGTGCTGCACTTATAAGACGGGGCTTTCCTACATGCATTTAAAAGGGTGTGTTTTCACCCAAACCATCCTAAAACTAACCAAACAGGAAGCAACATTTATGCTCATTTCTCTCCATGGAGTTAAGAATGGTTATGATTTTTTTTTAAATTGAAAATATTAAAACTAGTTATCATAATGTCATATTGTCATATTTTATTTCACTGAGTCCCATCTTACTGTATTACTCAATGAAGAATACTAAATGTGAAAAGTAATAGACCCACAGGACTTGTGCCTTGCTTTTTCCTGCTTAGCAACTCTACTGGCAGATCAACTGTTTGATTGTACCCCTTCAGTCTATTTTTCAGTCATTCCACCCGTCCCACTATTTAAACACACTCATCTCTTACTGGAGCAGGCTCTGACAGCAGAATTTGCTTTTTTTGCAGTGAGGTGACTTGCAAGATACACAAATAACACAGAGGTGCATTTATGGTATTTGTATAATCCATGAAGTGAAAATTAGGGACTATTTAGATGAAAGGCAATTAGACAATTACAGCTAATGAGGCCAATCCTTTTCTTTCACCCCAAAGAGTCCACAGACTAATTATCAAATTAAAGAATGCTTCTTTTCTCCCTCTGACCCCGCGCTGTCGTAAAGGGAGGGTGCTTTGGGAAAGGCAAACATTGGTCTACTCTGTGGAGTCCGAGGCCGGAGAACAGGCAGGCAGCATTTAAAAAGTGATGGGCGTATTAATCACTGCTTAAGCTAAGACAGCTTTATGGTCTGCCGGGCAGGCGGACACACACAAGTGTAGAAGCATGAACAGACACTCTGCTACTCGGTCCGTTATACATCGTGTAGGACTGTGCAAAGAGGGCCAACAGCCAAACAGGAAACATGGTTGTAGCCACAGGAAGTGGACCAGCTCATATGACTAGCAGACCCCGCTGGTGAAACTTCCTAGTCTAAGGAGCTCAAGGAACTCCACCTGATGTACGCCAAGACCTTCCACATGTTTGTTTATCCACGGTGTGAATAAATCACTATGGTACAACAGTAGATGGAACAAAATGTGATAAGAAACAATTGCGGGAGTTTCCTCTAGTCAAGATTCATTTGCTCTCCTTTGCAACCGAGCATCTGTTGGATGCTTACTCTGACTAATCAAACAGCGTCTGTTTTCTCTCTCAGTACTTGGAAAGCTGATCAGCTTCGATGGGATACCAGGGAAAATGTTTCCCAGTGTCCCCCTTAACATGTCTGTTGCCAAGTGGTTCAGTTCCTTTACGGTACAAAGGGTTTAGCTCCAAAATGGCTCTCCAAAAAATTTCACGGTCTGTTAATATCATCCCTCAATTAGCTCTAATTTAACTCAGACCATACATTATCCTCTCTTCCCCCCCTTCACCACCAGTCCCCGGTCTGGCGTCTCTTTTTTTGCTGGCTTGAACTACAGCTGCACCTACCGGCAACCGAGAGGCACAATCAGAGTTCGGCTCCAGCTCCTTGTCATTCAGCTAGCGAGTGGTATTCAATCTAAGATGATGATGTTTAGCTGGATGTTACTGTCACAGTTTACGTATGCAATCTGTATCAAAAACAAAGCATAAATTTATACCATTTCGTTCTGCAAGTAATTCTCCCTTGAGCGCAATGAAACAAGAATAAAACCTGGAGCAAAGCGCGACCCCTTTCACATGAAAAGCCCAAGCGTCACACAGATATCACATTTCTCCCAACACAGCTCGCGAGAATCAGTTTAACTGCTGCTTTTCCTTCGTTTTCCCGCTTCCCACTTCAAATTCTTCATCAGACGTGAAGTCATTTTCTGCTACCCCCGTTCTACTCTCTCGTGCAATGTTATGGTCAGGGGTCAAAGCTTGAAGAGAAGTTCTTTTTACATCGCCATGCCTGCCCAGAGCAACCCTGCAGGTGCAGGCTGTAACAGCCACCTGCCTCCAAGGAAAGACCTCAGCAAGAAATAACAAAAACGCTCCCAGTTGCCCCGTGCTCAGCGCCAGTGACTGTCCCATAAACGCTTCTTGTCATTGCGTCTTTGCGCAGTACTTTTCCAGTGGTAACCCTGGACGGAGGGGTTGATGAAAGTTCACAGCCCCTCCTCAATGACAGTAACTCCTCCTGTCACCTGCTTTCATATGGCAGGGGTGTTAGTGTATGGTGAGAGACTCCAGCTGACACTTTTGACACGGCTAGGCTTAATGAGGACTGATGGGAGTCTGTCAGTGGAGTGACACATTAAGCAGCTTTGTCACAGATCAGCCGGTGAGTTTTATGCAAAGCCAGGCCTTGCGCTTACTTGGAGATGACCTTCCGAAGTTCACTAGGAGTCTTGCAGATGCGGCGCTGGTTCGAGTTTAATTTTTCAACGATGCCATGCAGAGATCGTCGAGCTTATCGCGGCCCCAAACACACCTTTATATATACACACACACACGCTCTTCCTTTAAATTCACCCGAGGAAGTTCAAGTGCAGAAGAAAGCATATGATTTTTAAGTACTAGGTAGTCATTAAAGTTTAGACTCAGAAAGCCAACTCTGCCTTACACGTCTCTCTCGTGAATATTAAAGACGTAAAAACACTGAATGTGAAGTTAAGTTTGTTAAGGTAAACAGAAAAAAATTATGCGGTTTGCATGAGAAGAAGCTTTGGGTATAAGCTCTGTGGCCTTGCTAAGTATTTGGGAGCTGGGATGATGGGAAATCTTTAAGGAACCGGCACAAGAAAAAAAAAAAAGAACGAGAAGGCTGGAGTTTACCTCTGTGGGTTTTATTTATATTTTCTGTATTTAGTCTGAAAAAAAAACCGAACTCAGTGACTATATTTTATATTCAACTAAAGTCAGTAAAAAAAAGATGCACTTCAGAAACAATTTGACACAGCAACTTTTTAAAAATTAGGCCTCAAATGAAAGCAGAATTGCTCGATTTATACGTGTATTTCCTGCGGCAATATAACCAGGAAACTCATCTAATAAATCTAAAAATAAATTTGCAAATCAAATCTTAATTTGTCAAATACTAAAGTAACTGTTTACTTCCCGCCGCGACATATTTATAACAGTTTCGTACCTTCATTCATCAAATGCAGATGTTAACTTTTTAAACACAGGCCTCCTCAGTTCCACGCTAGACCCTTTAACATCATAATTCTTGAGAGTCACTCCATTTAAACTAGAAATGTGGGGGCTCGGTGCTGTAGCTCCTTAAAACAGTCGTATATTCCCATCAAGACTAACATAGAGTTATTTGCTCATTTGTCTGAATTGTAAGAATAATTTGTGTGAATGTGCTTTTATACCTCCCCAGTGATCCATAAATCACAAAGGGCTCTTTGTGGCCCACCAACATATATATATTTTCCCTTTTGTTTAGACACTATAATCTTGATTCATAGTGTGACAAATCTACTAGCAGAATTTGTCACGGAGTCACTTTAGATATATGTTTTGACATAAATTTCCTTTTAGCCAGAGCCACCACCATTCCACTTTGATGACTTTGGTGATGACCTGAGCCCCACAGACGGGTCTGACGCTCATCCGTCCGGCGTGCTCTCCAGAAACACAAAGAAATCATGAAAAAAAAGGAAAGTTCTTGTTCGACTTCATTTGCAGTTGCTGTCAGAGAGCAGTAAGGAAGTTGCGCACCCTCCTCCAGGTAAAGGAACAAGTAAAATATTGTGTCACCTACATGCTAGCTAAACCAGCTCCAACAAAGCACAGCTTATAGTGTATGTATAATATACGGCTCTGTTATCACTGTTGTTTTTGCTTCTAAGCTACCAAATTCAGACATTTTCAGTCATTTAGTTTCCTTTTATTGTACGTGTGGTGGATATTCTCGTGTTATGCTGAAACAACTGCAATTCTTTTGTTTAGAATGCAACGATCAGAGCAGCTTTAACGACTGTTTAATCACCCGACTCTAACAAGATGCAGCATTTGCAGATGTGTGCGTTAATTCCTTTTAGACAGTCCTCTTTGTGGTTTGTTTGAAGCCCCCGCCTCGTGCCATAAATCAGCCTAAACATTTTGCAGAAAATTAACATCTTTGCAGAGCTGTTACAGTCTACTGTAATGCTACCTACATTTACTCATGAGTTATATTTTGAGTTCAGACGGCCTCACATCAGGACTTTACTTATGCATATAATAATATAAATGAACCAAAAAAACCCATATTTTTTTGCATATTATGCTTAACTTGACTTTAGCATCGTCTAACAAAGCTAATAATACTCTATCCTTACTGATGTGTCACTGATTCGTGCCTGTGTTGGGCCCTTGGAGAAGACACTGGATTTACTTCTTCTCTAGTGTAGGGGAGTTGGAAACTATCATCTTCTGTGTATAGTCGTGTGTGTGTGCATGAAACTTAAAGACAGAAAAGTATTTCGCTTTAGCAGCAGGAGTGGGAAAACAATTGTCCCTGACTGATTTTCCCCTAACCCTATAATGAAGCCCATGTGTACGACTGGCCTTTCAACAAGCTGCAAATCTGTGCGCGGCCCACTCTCCACTTGATTAAAGCAACAGCCACTCACCTGCTCCTCATTAGCCTGGACCAGGAACAGACCCGGCTAAATAAGTTAGCACCTGTATGTTCCAGTTCGGCATGCCTTCTACATATATGTAATATGTGTGTGTTTTAAGCTGACAGCCTTATAAATGATGGGATGGATTTAGCCGCCGTGATGCTGCTGCTGCTGTGTGTGAGAGGGCGAGGAAGAGAGATGGATGTGTGGAGGCAAAAAAAGGGGCTACGTGTGGAAAAGTAGCAGGGACATGTTCTGTGTTTTGGGTCTGTTGAGATAGATGAGGGACTGGGCTTGGAAACACTCATTAGCCATAATCATTGTCCCTGAAGGGGAGCAGATGGTGGCAGGCACAAAAGAAAATAAAAATTTGTTTTCTATAGAATTATATGTATATGAATAAATGAATGCAAGAAAAACACACACAAAATGACCCAAAGATAAAGAACACAGCCATCAACAATAGTATCAAGGTCATTCCAAAAGCGTGTGCGTGTGGGTAAACAAAACACAGTTCATATCCCGGTGTAGATGTATGTTGCGGTAAATGTGCTCAGACATGCTGGTCATTACAGAACAACCCTAAAGGGCATTGTGTGGGATGGGATCATCAGAGCGCTGTTGTGTTTCTGTCTGGTTCCTGGTAACCAGTGACTCCTCTGACCTCTGCCTGCTCTGAATGGAAGCATATTAACACTCCAGGCTCTCAGCAACATTTAACCAATTTGGTAAATTATCTGTGAGGCCACTTTTATAGGACTTTCTTATTATTCAGAAGGCGGGGGAGTAGGGAGAGAAAGACAGAGGGACTTCATGAAGGGATATGGGCACGCAAAGTCTGCTCTCATTTACATACATTACCAGTTGTCTTCTTTCCCAGAGTCCCATAGAGGAAGCACCTGTTAGCCTCTCGCGGTCTTCCCCCTCAACCCCTCTCTCTCGCGGTTCTTTCATCCCTCCATCACTGTAGCTCCTCAGCCTCGACCTCCTAGAATCACCCCACAAGCAGGTGTTCTCAGTCAAAATTTTCCTCACAGCCTGCGTAGAGGAAAATGCAATGAGAGGAAAGTGACCAGGAGGCCAACATGGCCCTTGCATAGGAAGGGGAAGACTTAGAAACCTGGGCCCCTCCGGTGGGGTAACACTGAATCCAGGTGTTTGATACTATCACTTCTTATTTACCACGTGCGGACATACAGTTGTTCCCTGGGCTTCGACTCAAAACAAATTGCTGGAGTGGAGAGTTTGTAAAAGAGCTGTCTGTTCTGTCGGCAGAGGGGTTAAAGTTAATTTGATCGGGCATGTGTACTCTGGGCGAGGAGCAGAGAACATCTGCATTCAGTGGCATGGCCCCATTTGTTGCAATTTTGGGTCTCATTTCCATTTGCAAGAGAGATAACTGCTCGCATATGGAAGCAATAGATAGAAGAGGTCAATGCAATTTCTTTCACTGGGGGGGCTGATGCAAGGAGAAATACCCTCATGCAGTAATCTCAGTTGGCATAGGAAGAAACAAAAATCTGGGGTTTGGGGAATGGAATTCCTTTCAGTGCAGTGACTCCTTGATTCCTTTACCAGGCAGTCAGTATCACACACCACTTCCAAACACTCCAATCACTCCTATTATTGCTGATGGGATCTGGGGACATGATGTTGCAGGTCCCATCCGTGTTCACGCGCTTCCTAGCAATGGTATCTCAAATCATATGTAGTGATAAGGAATTAAAAAATACCCTCACATTAGTGATGAACTGATTTGCAATATTCTTTTCCGATTCCAATTTCTGGTGTTTTTCTAAATGTGACCTGCTGATACTGATTTTAATTCTAAGAACTATAGCTAACAGCATATGTAAGCAAAAATCCACTTTTATTCATTGCAAAATATATTTTTGTCATTATTATAAACTTTACAATTTCTCCCAAACTCCAATAACTCAGAGGAACTTCTCTCACTTAAACAACTAAAAATAAAGTATTTTTCTTTTGGAAGAAACAATTAACTCAAAATGACTTCCTGCACACCCTTCCTTTAGCTACTATATTTTACCATATCAAAGATTCAAGAGCAGATTCAGTAGATTTATATAACAAAACAAAAACAATCAGTTACTTACATCATTTTACAGTATGTTTATAACTTTAACAGACAACAAACCTTTTCTTTTTTTTCACTCATCACTGTCATTTTCCTCACAACTGCTTTCATTCTTTGCTGCTAGCTGCTAGCTTTAGCTACTTTGCCTTTGTTAGCTTCTTTAAAATATCCATGGTCAACTGGGAGATGGTGTTTTAAGTGTCTTTTTCAGTTTGCTGTTATGAACATTTATGGTGGTCCACTTGAGGTTTGCTCTGGTGAACTCTGTGTCTTCACTCACAGTATAGATCTTCTATGCTGATGGGATGTTAGCATGTGGCTGTGATTTAGCTCCACTTTGCATAAAAGTGGAGCTAAATCACTGATCAGCCGATTCCAGTTCAAGGCCAATTGATCAGCGCACCTCTACTTAATATAGTGCTCTTTCTGAAAATAGCAGTTTTAATCACAGGGTAGCCATGCACTTTATTGGCTTAAAATTTTTCTTAAAATAAACTCATGCTGTATTAACTAAGTCTTTAAATTCATGATTTAGAAAATAAATGTATTAGAAAACTGTTTACTGCGGTCATATATTAACTAAGAACTTGGGTCATTTTTCCAAAAAACATTCTTTTGTAACCCAAAAGGTTCCCCCCTACTGGCTCAAACAAAATAAAAACAAAAACTTAAAGTTATGTAACCATCATTCTCATACATACGCAAACAAAAACCCATCCATCCACACTGACGTCTGCCCTGATTAGACTCTAAAATAATAGCTTCTGAAAAGCTTTAGCCGCTTGAATGTAAACATATGTTGTTTTAATGGCACTTGCTGAAATGACTGATGCTGCCATTATTCTTTTGAGGACAGTCTCTGACTTGTGATATGCAATGTCATAACTGGTCTGCTGTGGTTGTAGCAAAGTAAAATTTCCAACAACAGGACTGTCATTTGTGATCGATGTTTTTAGTTCTCTTTCCTTTTTGGCGATGTTAAGGGAAAGCATAGCGGACGCACTAAGAGGCGGGTTTTTTTTCTTTTCTCAAAAGCCAACCACTGTACTGGTCAGTCATATTGATTAAAGATGCAAGTTGAAAAACATATCAAATACAGCTACAACATCATAAAAACTCTCAGTAGGCATCTTAAGACTGTCTGTTACTCACTGGAGCTTTTTCACTGAAAAACTGCCTAACTAATGGAAAACTCTGGGCACAAATTCCAGACATCATTATGTTACAGACGATAACTTCACAACATGTCGCACAATAATCAAAACAAGGGCCAATTTAATCTCCATATACTGGATGATTCCAATCTTCCCTTTCATAGTAGACAGTCTAAACTCAATATACTCAATCCATGCAGCTCTGCAAACCCCTAATAAGGCAAGTTAAACCCCGAGCTTGCAACTGGCATGAAGTCACCAGAGAGCAATTACGCTTTAGCTTGAAAGTTAGCGAAGGACCAGAGGAATGTCTTTTTCCCCCTGTAATGCCAGGACTTTGGAGACTAATCTAATTGAGAGTCTTTTTTGTGTGTGATTATTTATGATTAGAAAGTGTTAGTGGAAAATCTGGAGGAGATATCTGGAAATGGGGAGTGTTTGATGCAGATCAGTGTCGTGCTGCTCTTCCTGATTAATTATGTCCGGAACATCTAATGGCTGCCTCCGCTACGGACGGTTGCTTTTCACAAGACAAAAGCCCCCAAACTTTTTAAGGATTCTTTGAACTCAAAATGTTTTTTTTCCTTTCCTTTTCTTTCCTTTTTTTTTTTTTTTTTTTTTTTTTTTTTTTTATAAATTTTGTTTTTTTTTTTTTTTTTTTTTTTTTTTTTTTTTTTTTTTTTGAGACAAACAATACAAGAACTGCGTTTTACATCAG
>VUQG01002881.1:0-16084 GCA_015106755.1 Etia nguti
CCTTTATACTCTTGATGCACAGTGGAAGATTTATTCCATGAAGCCCTGAGTTCGCCTCCCCCTGCTGGCTGATGATCATATAACATGGGCTCAGTTAGCAAGCCTGGCAGGGTGTCCCAATTCTAATTACTATGTGTTAGTACACCATGTAGTAATGTTGACAGCACACTGTTTTGGCAGATCGACAAATCAATGGAGTGTACTATTTTGTACTAACAAGAACGATAGAAGCAGTGTGGCATGGCTGTCAAGCTACTGCTTAGGTTCGACAGTCTTTTCCAAAATATTTTGAACATTCAGACAAAGGCACGTCTAACATTGTTGGTAACTAGATAAATCCCAGTGTTTCCATGTTTACACTGATAATCTAAACTGTCCAACCAGGACAGCATTTTTTAACTTTTTCTTTACTTTGTGTGTCTGTGTTTGTTGTTATTTGTCCTTGACGTTTTGAGAGTTCTGCGTACGACCTAAAAACTGAATTAAATCTGTAGCTCTTGTCGAACAAAGGGAGACAAAGGCTTTCTCACAGTTGTTCTCATGTAGATTTTATATTTTATTGCAGAGCATTTAGTTGGTCTTATTCAGACTTTCTTCAGCGTGAAATAACCAAACGCTTAGCAATTAAATTTAAAATCTGCACTGAGGACTTTGCTCAAGCCTCTGTTCTTTTTAATTGTACCATTCAGATTTGTGGGACATTCATAAATGAATTATAACATCACCTCAGGGTATGGAGCTCGGCACTAGAAAACAATGGCCGCTCATAACAGACTTATGAACTATTTATATTTTCAGTGGGAGCGTGTGATGTGGTAGTGACAGGAAGGATGAAATAAATAAGAGGAAATTACATTTGACGTGACAGGGCGATGTGTGGCATGGAGGAATGTAGTGATGTAGGGCTAAGTCAGCTAATCTATTCTGCTGTTGTGACGACCTTCTGTGCCACAGAAACATGGACCGAGGAAACATCCGGGAGCAATGAGCACAGCTGCACAATGTGATTCTTTACACTATTTGTATTTGTAGTAAGTTAAAAGAGTTAGCCCCTGGTCATGCATATGTTTAACGCTCTGATGTGTGTGCGTGGTGTTTCTTTCAAGGTCTTGTATTTTTTGGATTTTTATTATGTTTCAGCCTATGCAAGCTAAGGAGGATGATAGGCTAGGTAATTTGGTTCCCTGCCTCTGAAGCTGTGTGCTCAGAGGTTTACTATTATACCTGCAGTCATGTGTTTTTTTCAGGAGAAGATCTCTCATCCTCAGTTCTGTCAATCTTGTGTCCTGAAGTCCCCATGTAGTCATCTCCTGGGTTCTTCTCTTCTTTTTCTCGCTGTGTTCTCTCTATTTCTCATCATAATGTGGCCATGGTGATGTAGTGCTGTCTCAATGCACAGGACCTACTTGTAAACTCACCCTCGGATCAACCAGGGATTCATAAATGCACAGAGGCCAGGGTGATAGTGGTGGTGAAGAGAAGTCAGCCTTGAACCAAGTGGCCCTTACCAAGAAAATAATAGGAGTAGAGCTCTCAAAGATAGAGAGCGCCGGTGAAGAGAAGGCAGTGAGAGGGTCTGCTTCATTTGCACCGAGTCCTCCCCTCATCATGTAGCCAGCTGACAGGGAATATTTTTATCAGCCTGGCGCACACAGTGCAGAAAAGGAACAAACTCATTTGTAAAAGCACATTCACAACCAAGGACAAGATCCCAGCATGATAGAACAGAGCTGTCTTTTTGTTCTATCAGAAGTGAAATCATTCATTTTTATTTATGCACCTGCCCCACGTTATCATGCAAAGGTTGTGCACAAGGCCTTTCCCACTTTGTGTCAAATGAAGCAGAAAACAGAAATGTAAAACGTGCTCCCCACTGTCTGGACCCTTCCTGTGCTGAATTTTCTCTGTGTCAGCATAAAGGCATTTATTGTCTTCCTTTGCATCATATTTTAGTCTTTCCATTTCTTTCTGTGTTTTTTCTTCCTCGCCCCCTGTGGAACTTTCTCAGAATTCAGTTGGGCTGAAAGATGTCACCTTTGTTTAGATAGAGAATTTACTCTGTCTGTGCATTATCCACGATATTCATGGTTTACATATCTGTTGATTTGCATTAAGTTACAAGTTGGTAGGATAGCACAGCTTAAGAGTGCGTGAGAGGAGGCAACAGAGACAGAGAGTGGGCATCAATTAAGCATGTGCTGAAGTGGTGTCACTGGGCTGCTGTGTTGGCATGTCTGCACCATTCAGGAAAAACATGGCTATCTCTGGGGCATTGTTTGTAATTCGGCATGTAAGAACAGCTAGATGGCTCCTTTATGTAAGCGGTCCCAGAGTCGCAGACATCATCTTATATGCATATATTGAAGAAATAAATAATTTTTCAGAAGTATATTTTGTTTTAAGATTATTATGAAAAATATTAGAACAGCCTAATCCATTTTCACAAAGGGCTTATGCTTCCAATTGGCTTGTGTGACAATGCTTTTGAATGTGTTTTTTAATCAGGATTAGTGTTGAATGAATCTTATGTGGAAGCAGGAAACATAATTTTCTTCATCCTCAAATGGCATGCAAATCCCTTGCTCTAAATTGTTTGTTCTGCATCTCCAAAAGGACAGTCATGGCCAGAAAAATACTGTTTGATTTATTTATTTATTATTTTTCCAAAACAGCACGGTTTCATCTCTTTGCAGCGACACAAATAGCGTAAGTATGACAAAGTGACAGATAGATGATCCATTGCAGACGATGTAATTGAAAACGCTAGGAGGGGGTGGACAATTAATCTCTCTTTCTCTCACTGCTTCAAATTTCCATGGAGAAATACCTCAAACTGCACATAATTGATAAGAGTGTTATTGATTAGATGGTTTGGGAGGGGAGGCAAAGAGTTGCAGCGGTTTTCCATCACTAATCTTTCTGGCTGTGACTGCATCTAAATAACCTGCAGAGAGGGATAAACAGGCGCATCCATCATGGGATGGCTGGTGGAGACAATGATGAATGCCTCCACCCTCTGCCACCCTCCGCTGCACCTCTCTTTCCTGGTCAGGGATAGGAAGTGACACGGGCACTCAGGAGAAATACCAGGCTTAAACTGAGCAGGAAAACGCCTGCTTTAGCTCTGCTGTGATGGAAGGACTCGGGGCAGGCTTTCCGTGCGGGTTGTTAGAATTATCCCCTGCCCTCCATCCCCTTGTCTCTGTGAGCTTGTAGGATTATCCATCTTGATTGATCCTGTTTGTTTTGTCAAAAAGAGAATCAGTTTGGTGGATTTCTGAGTGTGTGAACTCTCCCATGTATCCCTTCTGTGTGCTTGTATATAAATTGATTGCGGTGTGGGTTTCTTTTCTATCTGCATGCCCATGCACTGTGAGCCAAATCCCCTGTGCTTCTTCGACCCAGTGAGCAGGCGTGCCCACGCCAGCTCTCCTCAGAGGTGCCAGTCTGATAGATATGGTGTGTGTGCCAGGCTGTGCCTTTTCCTCCTCAACCCTGCGGCACTAAGATTGATCCTCTGTTCCCTCCCATTCTTTTCTCTCTTTTTCCTCTGTGTGCCTCTGCCTTTATGAGACTGTGAATAGGTGAAGCTCCCAGGCTCCAACAGATGGCCGGAGCTGCCCTGGTTCACTGTCTTGCGTGGATACGCACACACAGACACACACACAGATATATATGTACACACACAATGCCCACAAACATTACTGCACTTTGAATGAGACCCAGCAGGCAGAAACACAGCAGAAGCACAGCTAAAACTAATCGGTAACAGTCAGGTAGGAAGATGGAAAAGACGTGCTCGAATAACAACAATAATATTCCAAAAGAAGTGGACAAAAATGCTGCTGAGAAAGGGAGCGAGGGTGAAATTGAATTGTAGATTGAGGGAGCCTCTCTCCTCCCTCTTTCCCTCCCTCTTTTATTTATCTCATGTGAAACCACGCCTCCCTCCTTTCACTTGTCAGTGCATCTATAACAGTGAGCTGTCTGCACCGGGCTGTGTGTGGGGTGAGACGATCTCCTCGCTCTGCTAGTACAGCGGACCCGATCTGAACGGACCAGGCGAAACTGGATGGTACTTGACTGTCCAAACAGGTGTGTGCTTTTTTATCTGTGCCTGTGTGTGCATTTGTCATAGATGACCGGGAACACCATATGTATCCCTCAGTATGTGATTGCTTGTTCCTCCACAGGACTTGCTTTCAGAGTAGCGTGTCTAGAAGGTACAGTGCTGGAGCTTTGCCCTAGTTTACACTTGAATGCTCTGATCCATTCTGTTCGCCTCTGAGATTTATGCGTGGAGTCGCTAACGGCATTGCTTATTGTGGTAAGAGAGATGGGACTGTTCATCAGATGCACTGGAGTATCTGGCTTTGAATCGGAGCAGTAAGGGGATAAGCTGTTGTTTATTTGATGGAACAAGTTGGTAGTTTTGGGGCTGGACGTTTCCAGGTGATGTGTTTTCATTTGGTTTTTAAGCGATTGTCTCTAAAAGTGTTTTTCATGTTTCGGCATGTCTTATAATATGCCACCGAAAAGTAGCTTTGACAGCAGCTGTGCTGAGAATCTGCAAGTGTCTACTTTATTCACTGAAACAAGTCAGTGCAGCTTTTACTGTTATTTCGTCTGTCTTGGTGTTACATCCTATTTATATACTTCTCTTTGTCCTCATATTTCCCAGTGTGGTGTTTTGAGAAATGCTTTCATTGCTTTGTATTTACTCAGCCAAATATAATCCTCGCTGTTTCTGACTACTACATGGGGTTTAAAATTGGAGTGAAAATCGGAACTTTTTCCCAAGACAAGACCAGTCCAATTTTGAATGCTTTACATTGAGTAAAACTTTATTTGCAAACTGACTCTTTCATTCTTGAATCGCCATTTTTTCTGTAAATGCAGCCGCTGCCACTCCTGTAAGAACCTTCACAGCTTTAGTCTGGTCCCTGTGAATGTACTCGTATCACTGTTTTATCGTCTTTATGGGTCAAAAGGCTGTGTCACCACCAAGTGGTGATGGTTAAGAGCAACAGAGTCGGGGGATGAGGACTGACCTAGTGGCTGCAATATTTATGACAGAGACAGCTGAACGTCCCGTGTTCTTTGTAGTGATATGGGTTGAACAAATCCAAAGATGGAGGAATGGACGGAAAGTAAAGAAGCTTCAGAGATCTGTTCTTAAAGCATTCATTATTTATCACAACGCACTCTGCCATGGAAGCTCTAACCCCCACATCAACTGGCCTCTTTTCTCACTAAGATGCCAGTGGACTGAAGGAGGATGCTCCTATTTAGTCTACCTGTGGGCTAATCCCCGGACATTTTAAGACTCCATCTTTATGCTATACACTTACTCTCGCACACATGCACACACCTACATGATGTTTTGTTCATATTTATGTTTGCACACAGTAAGCAGTAATTGCAGGGTTACACTCACTAATGTAATGGGATGTGAAATTACAGTCACTTATTTGTGCTGACTTAATTGCAGACATGTAGCGATTGCACGTTCAGTGCAAAATTTGTGCTCATGCACACCCAGCACATGCATATGCAGAGCACTCTGTCAACCATCAGCCATTTTCCTCTTAGTTTTGTTCTTTTGTCCACACACTCTTTCTTAGACACATGAACTCCACACACACACACAAAGACACAGGCACAATCAGTGGGAGTGACGACCTTGAGACCTGTTGATGTTGTTTGCAGCGGCCGCGTTGTGAATACATAAGAGGCCATGTGGGGCTCCCGGCAAAAATGGGGTTCTTGACACGCCATTTGTAAAAATGGCTTGAAAATGTGCAGGAGAACTAGCGATGTGAGGCTAGTGTCAAAGTGAGACAGCAGCATGAATATGTATTGTATGTTAATCCCACACACTTGACTCAAGCTGTTGATGAAAACAGAGGACACGTTCCCCCATCTTCACTCTGGGGAGGAAGTGCTATCGACAAACCTATTGTCAGCACAGCCTCATCCCTGGGCACGGGGGCAGAGTGGTGACAGGTGGCAGATATCGGTGACAGCAGCCAAGGTGACACTGCAGGATGGGCTCTGAGGGCCCACGGGCGACTGGAGCAGCGCTGGTGTCTGCTCTTTTTATTGCCACCTTGACCTTTTGTGGTTATACACAGTGTGGTTAGATTAGAGGGTCGTAAAGCTAATGTCACCCATTAGCTTCATTCAACCCTCTGTACGCTATGGTTTACTCCACCTGCTCCATTTCCTGTCCCTTTACATTTCCTACACAGTCTATAGCTAAAATGTTCCCGGTCCTTTTGTTTTTAGGCATATCTTCACTTAGAATGACAGATAAACTCACTGGGCTGCCATTAAAGTGACAATAGAAACTTCCCCCACAATCCTCCTTAGTGCTACTATTAGAAACACAACACACTTTTATAAGCCTAATAAGTAACCAGACTGTGTTACTTACTGATATAGTAGAAATAATACCATCTAAATTTCCATTGAATCTCTTGTCAAGTGAATGCCGGTCCAAGGTTTGCTCTAGTTTTCGGTCCCTAACACTCGCCACCTTCCTCTCTTTTTTTTTTCTTTTTATCTCCTCCGACGGAGGAATGGGGCTCATTTTCTATTGTCAGGTAGAGCTGTCACAGCTACTGTTGTGGTTGCATCATGCAGCAATTCAGCTACCTGGGGTAAGCTACCAATAGATACTGAGGAGAACAAAAGAGCTACTCCTCCTGTTTTGGTTGTGTAATCCAGTCTTCCATTTTGCATGGAGGGCCGCCATAGTAAAGTCGGTCTTATAGCGTTTGAAGCTAAACATTGTTGTTATTCTATAGCCACTACTTGTGCACTCAGCATTTCTTTTAGAATGATTAATTAATGGCAAATTTTGGCAATTGGCTGTTTAAACATAAGATAGCTTTAGTCCACTGAAAAGAGGCAGAAAGGAGGGGGTGGAAAAACAAAAACCTAACGTATAGTGCCACGTGAGGTGAAAAGACGCAATTAAACCTTGTGATATATCGGCTGTGGCATTAATTGTATATTGGGCTTAATGAATATGTTGGGTGTATACAACTGTATTCAGAGATCTTTGAGTAAAACACTTCTTCATGTTTTCTAGGAAATTGTTGGTTAAAACTTGGAAACATATCTATGGTTTTACTTCTCACTGAAGAGCACAGAAACCCTCTTTATCCAGACAATAAGTAGTGCTCACGTGAATCCCTGTTCATCTGTGTGTATAAGCTGCTGTTAACAGGTCCTGCTGAGGCGGCACAAGGAGATCAGTATGTAAATCTGAGAGCTTCTGCTCCTCTCAGCTAAAATGGAAGAAAGGCAGAAGGACTCCTTGAATGAAGCATCTCAGACACTCCTCTCTGAAAGCACAATGAGAAAGAAGCGCAGTCCAGGACTGATAGGAGCACACTGGAGAAGTACATCGGTGTATTTATACCTGTGCGTTCTTTCTCCGTGTTTGTCCCTGTTTCACGTCGGATAAGTGTGCGCTGTGTGCACATGCAATTCCCACTGTTTATGCGTGGAAAGCCATTCGACTTTTGTGTGCAAGTGCAATCAGATTTCAATCTCTTCCCTCTATATGGCTGAGCTGCTGCAGCGGAGGTGCCCCCACGGGGAAATGTAATTATACCCTGCTGGCCACAGAGTACAGGCTTCACTGGCCTATCTGTCTCAGGAGAGACAGCGGCTGGAGGCCCCTTCTCACTTGCAATATCAAACAGCAGCGATGTCACTAAAGCCCTCCTATATCTGTGAATTTTGTATTAAATCCATGCTCCACAATCTGCTCCTCTAATCAGCTTTTAAATCCCGGGGTTATCTGTGGCCTTTCGCTACAGTTTTGTTACAGTTGTGAATAATTTATGACAGAATTAACTGCGGTTGCTAAGAGCAGTGATTGGGAGATTTCAGAACACAGCCAATATCTAACTCAAGTTCAAAGCCATTTTTCTCACCTCTTTTTTTCTGTCTGATAAGCGAAATCTTATCAGCACAGATGTAATTATTGTCATAATTGCTTTCATCTGCATTTTCTCCACCTGCGTCCTTCATGAATGGCATTGAAGAGTTTTTTTTATTGATCAATCTCGGATGTATATTCCTCTCATCCAGGCATGTGCTTCTGTTTTCTATGGCTGTGGCTCCTCTGCTGCCTGCTCTCAGCTTTGCTCTGAGGTGTGTGCTGAAATGATGTCCATTAGTAAGACAAAACAAACAGACACACCCCACTCTCCTGAATTTAGGCAAACAATCAATGAGAGCACTCAGATAACAGCAGACTAAATGGCCCATTGATGTTATGATTAAATGAATACAGGATGCAGAGATGATGGTAGGACACGCCAACCCAAACCGACTAAAATATATTATTTTCTCTTGTGGAATTTATATATACTGTACAAAACACCTCTCAAACCCTTCTGCCCTGTTCGGGTACTGTCGACATGTGCTCAGGACTCATGCCTCACAGTCGATCAATATTTTAGACTGCCACTCTTCCTCTGAACACTGAGGTTTTTTGGTTTGTTTGTTATTTTTTTTAGGAAACTTTTTCTTGGTATCTTCAGTTTTTTCTTTGCCCAAAGGCTCCACTGTCACTGCTGCAGCATGCTCTCTCCTTGTCATTATGGTCGCTTCCCATTTCATCTCTGCCAAGCCAGTCATGGGTTACTGATGTAAAGCAGACTGCTACCAGTGCTGGATTATGGTGTATTACATATTACTGGTCATTTATAAAAAAAAAATTACCTCCTACCTTTCCATAACCCTTACTATGTATGAGGTCACACAGCTTTTGATTAAAAAAAATAAAGCAAGCTTTGGATGGGAGCAGAATACGCTCGGTTTTAGCATAATTCTGGGTTTGTGGATCTTTTGTTAACAGAGTTGTGTTAGCATGTTGCATCCACTCCAGGAGCTTGTTGGCTTTTGATGTCCTGGTCACAGAAATGGATAGTTGCTTCTGTCCTGTGCACGGTTTTTCTTTTTGTGCAACAGTTTTTATGTGCATATCTCCACTTCTCAGTTGATGGGTCTATTATGTTGTTCCTGTGTCCCACATGGACTGAAATCATGGATTATTCACAAGACACATTTGCTTTTTTTTCTATCTCCCATTACTGAGATAATTAAAGAACCTAAGTAATGCAAGTAGAGACAAAATTGTTAGATTCATAATTATAATGTGATTGCTCTTCTTAGGAAATATAATGTCTTACTTCACTGTGTTGCAGACAGATAAAATATGATTACAGTGTAGTGTTGCTTTGAACTCCAGTACATTACAAAATAGATCAGAGTGCTGATAGGCGTAATGAGCACTGCGTGATCTCGTTTGACAAGGGCTCAAATATGATTTAAAGCAAAGAAGAAATTAATAAATTTTAAAGAGAGAGAGAAAATGAAACAAAAAGCAAAAGCTATGACAAATGTGGGATATTCTTTAAGTCTTTGTTAAATCAGGGACAATGAGTTCGGCAGCAGTGAAGATTCCAAATGGAAATACTGACTGAAAAGTTGAACATTTTACCCAGCAAATTTCAATGCGTCATCCATTTCATCATGTTGTACCTGGTCATGGTAACTTATCAGAAGTTCAGCTGAGCCTGAATGCTTCTGTCTTCTTCATTTCCCTGATTTGCTACACTCTAGCTCTACCTTAATCTCAGTTTCTGTGTTCTTCGCCCTCTCTCGTTCCCTGTGTTTAGCATGGTCACAACTGCAGTTTCCCACCTCGTTGCGCACCCTCACCCCTCCCTCGTGCCTCTCCCTCAGGGTGTAGCAGCCATTGTTGTGCCAAATAAGGTTTATGGAATTACAGATCTCTGAAATTGGATTTTCTCACTCCACCAAAGCACTGGGTTTACAGATTTAAGCCCGGGTGCACTGGGGCACAACTGACCTGTGACTGAAGTGTTTTTTTTCTGGCTTCACCCCAAGGTGGCAGATCAAGAGATTGGTGTGCCACCAGCTCTGGAGTGAGAAAGGCAGGTAGGCAGGCAGATTATTTGTACCTGGCAGGTAAATAGATTCAGAGTCAGACAGCTTTTTGGCTTCCGTGTCTGGATTTCTATTTCTCTCATGTCGACCACTCTCACTCTTACACACTCCTCCTCGTCTGTCCTCACAACTTTGAGTGTGTTTGATCTAATTCTCATCTAATGAATCTTTTGATCTTCCTCGCCTGACACCCAGACACATCCCAGATTTCTACATCCCAAAGTAGCTCAATTCGTTCTAATCCTTAAAATCTGGCTGCTGGTGAAGCAATTGATTCCAAGTGATGTACAAAGATTTGCACTGTCTGCCTGAGGCTTGTTTAAAGAACTGTGGGATTTCTTAACTAACCTTGATCCTCCCCCACCCCTCGCGTCCCCTACAAATCTACCTCATCACACCTCTAGATCAATTCTGTCGTTATCGCTCATGTGATTGTGCATTAACCACAATTGGAGTGAGGGAGCAGCAGACAAAAGTGGGACGTGAATTGAGAAAGCACCAGAGACAGCACTGTGAATGCAACATTAAGATGTTGGCAGGAAGGTGGTATTCATTAGAAGTGGCGGCTTTGTGAACTCTTAATTGGAGAAGAGATAGGAGTGAGGGTAAGGGATCAATGGAGCCAGAACTGAAGTTTCAGTCCACTGACATCAATCAGTCGCCTCTCCAATGAAGAATGCAACTAATCAAAAAAAGATTGCCTCAGGCTTCCGTTCATTTACCCTCACAGCCAAACGTGATCAGGATCAACGTAAAAAGACAGCTCATTCCAGCTTATCTGGAGGATGAAGTCAGCTCGTAGCTTATATTTGTCAATATTTGCTTCAAAATGTCTTTGCTGTTTGGGTGTAAAACTGGCAAGAACCTGAAATTGTCTTCATAGAAAGGAATATTAAGTGAACCCCTGGTGTATTTTTACTCCACTGCTAAAAATAGTCTCTTTCTCCTCTTCATCTTGCCATTGCCTGGGTAATAGCCATCTTTGTGCCGTGTCACGTTTTGATGTATCATTCTCTTACTCACATCAAGGACAAGGCCAGGTGTCACATTTTCTCTCAGTTGCCACGCTTGTCGTGCTTCCTTGTCACCCTTGGCCTGTTCCAATCCCCTCCTTCCCTCCTCCCCCTCTCTGCTTATTTTTTGTATGAAATCTGTCACTCCTTTATCTCAGGGACTGAGAAAGAAGGAAAATCACTTTTGCCATTTGCAGCCTGCTGTGTCTGCTGAGTTCTGCGAGTGTATGTGGATATCATTTTTCGCCACATAAAATCCTGTCAAAATTAATAATGTCTCTGATGTTTTGTGTTGTCACATCACTGAAATTCTTAGCTTTAAATGCCTATTCCGGTTACTTGTATGACTACTACACATTTTCAGATGGACAGATAAACAGGCACAGGTGCACAGACTCACCTCTCTTTGATGCCCATGAATGGCTGGGAGTGCTGGCTTGGGCAGAGAGCAGCTGGGGTCAGAGACGTGCCTTGGCAGTGAGTTGACAGTGGGCTTATAAGGTTTTCCAGCATGTTCTTAGCTATGCTTCACATACCAAATGGCTAGGGTTTTGTGTGTGTGTGTGTGCACGTGGATACGCACATCACCATTGTGCGTGTGCAAAACACCTCAACAAAGATTTCACAGAGCGTTATGGAGATGTCGAAGTTGGTTTTGGCTTGCCTCAGATGTTTACATGCTGGACACTGACACCTGTCCAATCAGAACAGGGATCAGACAGCTCCATTCCTGTCAGCATGTCTTCACAGACAGACACCAAACAAGGCCTTGCAGCTTACAAGATCACAACTGGAGACACTTGGAGACATGTAGATAGTGTTAGATGGCAGCTTGATGGAAAGAGGAGGGCGAAAAAATCTATTTTTCTGTAACTCCACTGCTTCTGACACCTAGTATAAAGATTTTTATTGTTTGCCTGGCTGAAATTTAGCAGCAATTTCATAGTGTTATAAAGGCAAACGGATTGTTATCACTATTGCTAAAAATGTCCCAGAGGGTGAGAGGTAATTATGTTAAAATCAGATCATTTATATTCTGGTACAGATCTAATTAAACCACCTCCTGAACTATTGCCCGCTTCCTCAGGCGTCACAACATCCATCATACATGGACTTCATCATGTTTGAATACCATGTGTACACCAGATGTTCTTAGTCATTGGGCTATGTGTGAAAGAGGAGTAGTATTTGAGAGTAGACAGAGTACTTAATGGCATTTTTTAGGGTGGAGAGGAACAAATCAAGCTGGGGTCAAGCATTAAAAGAAATATTTGTTTTAAAAAAATGCTGCAGTGGCAACAATATGGAATATTCTGGCTTTGTTTGAGCTTCTAAACTGAAGTAACATATGTTCCAAGTACTCACCCACTCTGGACTTTGTGTTTGCTTACAGAATTTGGCAGTAAGAGGCTGATTTCTGTGGGAGAGAACATCTTTGGCAGCTTGTTTAGAAAAGAAGGTAAGGATGTTCACCTCTTAAAGTGAATTTTCCATCTCTTAACATGCCCGTGGATGGAGTTTTGTCTCGTTTCCACAGATAGGTTTCTACAGATGTGGATCAGTGCATGTCTGTATGTTTCTTCATGAAATCAAATCACACAGATTTTATTTAATGCAGTCTTTTCTGGTTATCTGTTTTCTGTACTACGTTGGGTATCACACCTTCATCCTCAGAAATAAGTCAGGGACTGACTTGTTACCTTTTCCCGTTACCATGTATTCTCCTTATTCCAGAGAAAACTGCAGGTTACAGTTAGTGCCAACACTTTATTTACTACAAGGGGTATAAAATCATCTCTTCCAAAGACTCGCACATCACATTGCTTCAGTCAGTCCCAGACTCACATCAGCTCATTTGATCTGAATGCCAGTGATTACCACTTGGTTCTGCACAAATAAAGGCATGGCTGTTATTGCTTCTGCAGAGAGGGACATCATGATGAAAGAAATCTGTGGGTGTTTTGGTTGTTGGCCGCAGCAGATGCACCCTCATCAATAGAAATGGTAGTTATGAATAGAAAAAAAAGAGTGAAATGAATGCTGTAGTGTGTTGGGTGAGGTGAGGCTAATGAGCTGGTTATAAAGCATAGACTTTTTATGAAAAATCACCTTCACCCCCTGTGGCTTTGGGTTAGATTAATGCATTATCTAAACAAGTAATGGTAGGACTGGACACATTTTATGCTTTAAATTAGTTGTTAGATGTGTCACCGTTATTGTGTCCTGTTGCCTGATTACCATTAACATAGTCGTGCTGCTGCCATGATCAGAGTCATCCTGTGTGAACAGTTGGATAGCTGCAGCAGAAACTACTCTCCGCACATGTGGGTATATTATTTGCACAGCTGTGTACAGCTGTCTCATTACCACTTGCAAAAACATCAGTATGCAGGGCAGTTCTCCTTTCTGGTTAACAAACAACTGGCTACAAAGGGCTCCTAATATAGATGCAATAGTTTACTGTTTTGTTTGTGAAGACAATATGCCTCAGTATGAAACTTGTATTGACAGACGATTTAAGGCAGCTCAACTCTGATATAGCTTCATGTTTCTGTGACACTAGCAAGAGCAGACAGGTGAATGATGTGCCTTTGGTAAAATATTCTGTTTGAGGACTGATCTCCACTTCAAAACCCTAGTTTGAGGACAGCATTCACCTCTCTCTTTCTTCCTCCTCTTCTTGCTGGTAGAGAGAGCCTTCGGCAGTGCAGGATAAAAACCAAAAGTCTGCTAGAGAAACTCTTCAAAGGTACAGTTCATTCGCTGAATGAAGACCTCTGAATTCAGCCTCCCCTCTTAAACCAGTGTCCTTTCCAGAGAGTTCTGGTTGTTTATGAACAAAGTTGTTTGATATATCTCCACTATTCCTTGCAGCTGATTGCATAAGGTGCTTTTGATATCTTGTGAGTGACAAAAGGATATTTTTCCATAACCGCTTTGGATTAGCCAGTGGTGGGTGCAGGTTCCTTACATCCACCCTAGGATATTTGATGCACACAGCAGGGGTCTTGGAGCATTTTCCTGACCCTCATTTTCCACATCAGCAAGACAGAAACTCCCGGCTTGCTTCCATGCACCATCCTGCCTTCTGCCCACTGATTAAAAGTCAAATATTAAAGTGCTCTGTTGTGACCACGGCCTAATTGATTCTTTCCGCCGGGTGCACACAGAATGGGCTGACAGCAGGCGATACCAGGCTTTGTCAACATCGGGCATGCTGCCTGACGCTCAGGACGGCACCCCAATAAAGCCTCCTGTTAGTGTGCCAACCTGCAGCCCCACACACACTGAGGCCACTCGGCGCTCCGGCCAAGCTTTATAGTAACAACACAGAGGCAGCTCATTCTTTTGCTGTGTGTCAGCCTCCATCAGCTAGCTGGGAAAGCCACTCTTTATTTTTAAGGAAGTTGCTGGCTGTGACAAAAGTGTATATGTGTGTGTGTATGTGTAGGTCCACACTTGAAAAAAATCCCTTTAGCCCACTTGCATAACCACTCATCTAACTTAAGCAATCTGGGGCGATGGTGCTGAAAGGCGCATTCAGCTGAATGCAAAGTTCCACAAAGGGCCCTCTTCTTCTTTTCCCATCCCCAGTTTCCTGCCGTTAAGATAATTGCTTTCATAGATATTAATCACAGCTGTGTTTAAAAAGGAGCTTACTAAACACACGAAGACACCAAGTATCTCATCACCAGTCTGTGATAAATGCTGGACAGGTGTCGGAGGTTCTGTTTGAAGTCTCGTCTCTTACACTCTATGAGCTACAGTGTAGGGAATCACATTTACTTTCAGGTGCTCAGTTATTCAAAAAGGCTTGTTACGGCAGGCAGCTTTACATGTTTGATTTGACAGACTTTTTTTGCAGAAGATGTCTCGTCCTAGAATTGAACCATGGATCTTTTGCTTGTTAAGTAAATGTGTAAACCACTACACTATAGGAAAGATTGAACTGAATTTCTACAGCAGTAAAACAGTGCATTTCTCCACTCTTTATGTGAAAGAAATGCAGTGTCCCTGTCCCTCTCTTGTCTTCTTACCCTATGAATTTACTGGCCATTTTATGTACATCATAAATTGGCTTTGGTCCCCATCTATTTTTAATGATTTCATACTGCACAAGAGAGGGTTACAGTGATCTTAACGCCATATGATGTTCATTAAATGCAGACATTCATCTACAGCATTTTTCTCATGAATGTGATTGACCTTTTTGCTCAGTATGAACCACAGTAAAAGGGTATAGGTGCCTATTAATCGCTTCATGGTTGAAAAACTGGGCATATCTCCTATCCTGTCTGGTGCTTTATGTTCTGTCTGAGCTGATAGGAAGGAGTTATAAGGTTTTGTGTGGGTGCAGCGGTCACAGTTAAGTAATGGTGCAGTAATTACGCCTTTAGTAACATGGGGTCGTGCACTGCACCCTTTTTGCAACACAAGGTTAATGAACTCCATCCTAGCGCTGCTAATTGATGCCTAATTGAAGAAAGTGGGATAAAACAGAGAAGTCAGGAGGTTGTAATTAAACAAGTGCAGGGTATTTTGATAAGGTTATCAACAGAATATATAAATTTTCCAATTAGGAATTTGAATTTCTTTTCACATCCTATTTCAGTATGATCGATTGCCAGCCCAGCTCTGGATCGGTCCCTTGGCTGCTTCAGGAGTAAAGGCCACTGTGAAATAATCACAATGTCCTCTGAGCAGGGTTTCTGTTCTCCCCCCATCCTGTTACTTCCCTGCTGCAGATCCCAGGAGAGGTTCCAGAGGCTGAGTGAGGGTCATGATCACACTACAGGGGGGCGACAGCTGGCTGCCTTTCTGACAGGGGTCTAATGGAGGCCTAATAGGAAATAGTCAAGTTCCAGAGGCCTCTGCTTTGACCTTGAAATGAGCCTGTGGAGGCAGGTAAAGAGGAGGATGAGGGATGGAAAAGGGAAGTGATATTATAGAAGCTAACTGGCAGGTGGTTTAAACACCTTCCTGGCTCTCTGGCTCTTTTTTTTTTTTTTTTTTTTTTACCTTTTTTTTTTCTTTTTTTGGTTTTTTTTTTAATTTAATTTTTAATTTTTTTTTTTTTT
>VUQG01002881.1:16812-29898 GCA_015106755.1 Etia nguti
ATATTGATTGGCCACGAAATTAAACATGGATCCAAAGCACAAGGAGACAATGACGAGTTCAGTTCAATCAATTGTGAAAACCCCCAAAGAAAACTGTAATTATGAATATTTAATATTAACCTTCTTTCTGCTCTTGCTTACTAATATTTGTTCACACGTGTAAGGGTGTGTGTGTGTGTGTGTGTGTGTGTGTGTGTGTGTGTGTGTGTGTGTGTGTGTGTGTCTCTCTTTTTCAGTCAGTAATTCAAATCACAGGAAAGTCAGGCCTGCAGGGACAGCTGATGAGCATTATCCACAGTAAAGAGAGACCCACTACTGCCTGATCAATCTGAGCTCTCATTAAAAGGCTGCCAAGCCCTTTGCAACCCAATACAATATCAATACTGTAGCACCACAAAGGGACCTCCAAAGCTGTTAGGCAAGTCGCTGGCAGCTTAACTGTCATTACTGGGTGGGCACCATGCCAGAGACCCCCTTTGTGGGCCACTTAGGCTCCCCCCATGGTCCCAAACACAGGTCAGGACAGACAGATGGGCTGTCTGGGCAGCTGTCCCGAGGAAGAGATGGAGAGAGATGGATGCCGACCTGTAGAGGAGGAGACGGCCTGTGCTCTCTCGCAGTATAGAGGGATGATATAGACTGTGTGTGTAGAGAGTGTGGAGTTACACACACTGCGGTCTCAACCGTGGCTTGTTTGTTTGCAATGCATGAGTATTTTCTGTGTTGGTTTTTCTGTGTTACCAAAGCTGATGTTTACACAGACAGACACAGATGTTTGCGTTTAAATTGAACAAAAAACAAAGAGTTTGCTTAAAAAGACACACTCTGTGAACTGTGTTGTTACAGAAGAAAAAAATTCCGGGTTTTGGCATGTAGCCCAAAATTCCTGCTGGGAAAACCATAAGCAATGAATGGCACTCTGTGGTGATTTCCAAGTAGAGCAAATGGGGGGGGAATATAAGTGACCATACATAGAAAGCCTCTGTAATTCAGATCATTGTGTGGAGATCTCCCCTCTGTGCTCTAGTCCTAACCCCCTGTGTGGTTCCGATAGGGGAGGGAGGGATAAGCCAGTAATCCACTGACAAAAGGACCAGGAGAAAGCCAGCTAGCAAAGGTGGGGGGGTAAGGACAGAGAATGGGAGGAGTGAAGAAGTAAAGAAGCATTTGTTGCCTCTCAAAGTCCCAAGGGTGTGCTTAACTCCAGATAAGATGGTCCTCACCATGCTCACAGATCCTGGCCATCCCTCTGCTGTGTAGAGCCTCTTTGGATAGTTAAGAGCCATTGTTTATCAGTTAAGTAAAAGATTGGCACATCTACAGAAGTGATTACTTCAGCAGCAGCTCAACTGTAACTTCCTACTAGCGTATTGATTTATCTGAGCTGTCTTTAATTTATTCAGCGGGTGGCCGGCAGTTGTTTACTGAAAGTTGAAACTGATATTGTCCGTAATCATCATTAAGTCGGGGCCATAAGCAGAGGGAGAAGTCCCCACTGCCACTGCTAATTTGATAATAGGAGAGGAATGGCATGTAATTAAAAGACAACAGATGACGGCTTAAAACCTGTGAGTCCAGTGGAACAAGATGTGTGTAACTCATAAACCAAAGGCGCACAACCTTATTTAGAAAAATAACAGCAATATACTTTCAGCAGATAAATATCACTGTGGGAATCTCAGTGTTGTGACTCTCATCAAGCCTTTTCGTATTATGGAATTCTTAGCAGACCACTTTGTGGATTGATGTTAGATTTTTCATTGCTGCTGCAGTTACACAATGTCATACAGAAGTCAGTTGGCTGCTCTGAAGTCTCAGTGAGGTATTTAGGTTGGTGGAACAATGGCCCCCGGCTGATTTGTCCGTTATCCATTTAGCCGAGATGTGACACACTGTAGGGGGGCTTTGCCATTGGTCAATAAGTGCCAATAAGAAACAGTCATCACTCAGCAGGCTGCCCTGTCCACCAGCTTGCTCACTTGTTTCAGCTGTCAACCCCTGTGTCAAAGGAGCTAGCGACTGGGCCGCTCTTTCGGATGCATCACAAACGGCTTTCCCATATACAAACCTGAATAGGACAGGAAAGGCAAGGACACTCAGAGACTGCAAAGCAGGGCGATTTTCCCTCAGACATCTGAATAAACCCATTTGAAGTGAAAAAAGCTACGTATTTGCAAAACACCATTGACAGTTGCTCATTCTCTCAATCTTAAGTCCCTGGAGGTGGGGCTGTGGGGGGTTGAACTCAAGTCAGGGACAATCGTGGCTCTGTTTGTGTTTTCTCTAACACCTCCGTGTTCTCTTTGGGCTCTCATGGAGCGTACCGCAGGGGTGCATGAGAGGAGGGGTAAGTGCCGTGACCCTGAAATGGTCCCTGACTGAAACCCCTCAAAAAATCCTGCAGACCACCACGCTAGCCCTACATGCCACCCGGTTGCTGCTGGAAACAGAGAGCAAAGTGGACATGTGTGAATCAAAGTGAAAAGTAGCATCTTAAGAGTTCAAGAGTGAATTTGGTTAATAAAAAAATCCTCACTGCACTAGGTTTTGATTTATTTGTGGTATGGCTGAGTCCATTATGGGGAAGATCTTCACTGATTTAGTTTGATAAACCCTGAGGAGACCAAAAGGTAGACGGCAGCTCTGTGATGTCCCTGTAATGCCTTTGAGAGCAATACAACAATATGATTCTGTTCATTTCCTCCAGATTCAGAGATAATTAGCCTAACTGTTGTTTTCCCCTTTTATGTCCCCTCATTGGAAAGAGAAGTTTGAAGTCTGATACGCACAGTGTGGGTGTGTTTGTGTGTCTGCCGCTCAGTCTGTGTGTGCGCATGTGAGACGCCGTGTGTACTTTTATAGTCAACAGAGCAGAGTCTGTCAGAGCTCTTTGTTCTCCGGCGAGAACACATCATGGCTGGGCCTTTTGTCTGAACTGACACCATCATACAGTCTCTTTTTCTACCTCGCTCTCTTTCGTCTTTCTCTCTCTCTTTCGTCTTTCTCTCTCTCTCCTCCACCCTCTTATTTTTTTCCAGCAAACTATTCACCCACCTTCCCATCACTTTCTCCCTCACGCATTGAA
Source organism: Etia nguti (assembly GCA_015106755.1). NCBI lineage: Eukaryota > Metazoa > Chordata > Actinopteri > Cichliformes > Cichlidae > Etia > Etia nguti. Next base: position 19,898 of record VUQG01002881.1, read on the forward strand.
ACCATTTAAAAGATAATGGGCTCTGTGGATTATGGAGGTAGGGAGATGGAGATGATTTTTTTTTTCCTTGTGTCTGTCTGGGTACTTTAGCTTTGTGAGGAAGTCTTTCAGAGTATAGCGTGACTACCAGAAAATGACTACTGAGGGCAGTTTTGGGTTTTTTTGCATTTATAATTTATTGCCGTCTTTGTTTGTTACTCTACATTTATGTAACTTTTACATAGGGCCAAAATTTAAACATCACAGCATGGAAACCAGATAAAGCTGTTCGATGTCCCTTTCTACAAGCATAAGCAGTAACTGGCTAACTCCACCATCTATTTGCGTCTGTGAAGACTTTCCAGGGGGTTTAATAACCTGGCATGAGCATGAGGTCACTGATAAAGCATGACTTACATAGTTGTAGCTTTCTGAAAAGACACAAAAAACAAGGGAAGGAAGGGACTTGTTTTTTTAATTTCCCATATCTGAATTATGCATTTATACAACCACTGAAGGTTGTGAGGTAAACATAATTATCTTTGACACACACACACACGGTGGTGTTATCTCAGTTAGAAGCTACATAGTGTCTCACTTTGTGTACGCTCAGGCAGGATGATCACCATGAAGAAGGAAAAAGTATGAAACTGATAGAAACACTTTCTTATCTTAAGTATTTTATTCTTGTTTTGTTAATGTACAATGGAATTTATCGTTTTGGCTGTAGCATTTATAGCGCTGCCTCACTGTCTCTGTGTGATAGAAGTTGTGAAAAGCAAGGTGGAAAGTAACCAGATGAAAACTGCATGAACCAGCGTGTTCTGTAAAACTTGGATGCAGAAATTGAGCAGTTGTGTGTTAGATGTGTCACAATAAAACTACATATAATCACACAACTGATGTTGTGTTACACAATATGTGTAGCTACATTTTGCACAGGGTTGTGCAAGGTGTTGAGGAAAGGTTGCTAGGGCTTTTGAATGAGCATGCAATATTTGTATGACCAATATTTAATTTGTCCATTGTGTTCAATTTTGGATATTTTCTGGGTGTTTTTGTCACACAGTCAGATTTTTTTTCTCTGTTTTAAACAACTTTTAAATTAGTTGCATCCTTACTGAAAATGGGCAAAGACAATAGAGGACAGCAGTGTAAATCATGTCTGTGTTTACTCAGCAGCAATAATTTCTTAATGAGAAAAGTTGATGATAATTAATGAGAAAATTGGGGAATAATTATTTGAAAATGATGCAGAATGCCTGAGAGTTTCCATGTGTTATATTTTAGTATGTGCTGAACTGTCGCCTGCTCTTCGATTTTTTTAGTTTTGCTTTATATGTGTATTTTTTCTACATCTCTTAATTTACACAATAAACAGATGTAGAAAAAGATGCAATTCACCAGGATACAGGAAATGAAGTGCACGTTGCTCCAACTTTGGGGAGGACCTCCAAGAACTCTTTCTTAACATGTTCCTTCTCATGTTCAACCCTACCCTCATGATTGCCTGTACCAAGTTCTCCTGAAGGCTTTGGATTTGAGTTGATATCAGAAGTCTGTGTAAACCAGTGAGGCTGTCCTAAAACAACGTGAGAAAACTGTTTACTTATCTACATGGCTACAAATATAGTTATTGTACTTGTGTAGCATTCTATATATTTTCTATAAAGAAATACACTTTTTAGTGAGTGTGAGGCAGAGAGAGAGATTTCCAGACAGAGCACATCACCACTTCACCTCTTCCCCTGGAGCAGCAGACTCACTGCAGGATTAATGATGTGTTAAGTGCTAAAATTACACACATTCATATTTCACCATTTGGGCAGCACATTCCACATGGTGTTAAAGGTTAGGGGAGAATATTATGTGTAAACAAGAGAAGAAACACAAATCTGAAGACAAACAGTTTAACAGTAAGTGCAGAAAGAAATATTTCACACTTGGGTCACTTCATCGCGGCAGAAATCAAATTTTCTCACTTTTAAAGTCTAACCACTGGTCTTTTGTGTCTGCGTATTCAAACAGAAAATTGCTGTACAGGTTCTGACTGTCATCTTAAAATGTCTGCAGTGTGCCGAGCTTATCGGAACCTGAGGGAAATCTAAATTAAATCTTCTCAGTGAATAGGATCAGCCTCTGCATTATCTCTCGTCATTCTCAACTATTAAAGTTAGTTATTAGGAAGTAAAGGCACATTCGTCAAAAGAATGTGTGGGCTCTATTTTAGACCAAAGCGCTGCTGGAGAGTTATTGAATATGCTTTCAGGGTTATCAGCGAAGCACTGAGAGTTTTGACCAGTGATGGATTCTGACATAGTAAGAGGCATTCTTTTTAGATGTCATCGCATCGGTATCAGTTGTTGCTAAGCTGTTTGGAGGTCAGTGTTGGAAAAAGATTGTCTGGGGTCACAGCTGTACTACGGGGAATCTTAAAGCACCCGTCAAGACCTTCTGCTCCAAAAACATGACAACAAGTTGTAACTGCGTAAAGCCCTACATTTGTGAGAGTTCATAGAGACATAAAACAGCTGACAGGGGAAAGCATCTTTCTCCATTTGTGTATTGCTTGCTTAGCCTTTCTGTTCTGTGGGTTTTAGCTGTTCTCTTGCTATGAAATCGTTGTATCTACATTTAGAAAGAGGTGAGTGCAGCCCAGAGCCTTCAGCTAATGGCCGCAGAAAACAACAAATTTAAACCAAAGCATTCTGTTATGTACCTAATTTTAGCTAACCCACTGTTTTTTGTTTTTTCTTCTCATTTCCCTTGCTCTCTGATTCACCATGTATATCCCCTCAGTCACCCTCAGTGTGTTTCATAAAGTGGAGCAGAGAAGGTATACAAGCCTGTATCAGACAAGCACTCTTTCACAATAATCTGATCACGTTCCAAAGTGTTGGCTTCGTGTCTGAACGAGCACCCTATCACTTTTCCACAAAAGTTGCGATGGCCTTCTTAGTAGTTCAGCACTAGGAACATTTACTTATCTGTTAATGGCACAAGTCTGAACTGCATGCTGTCACATTAACAGATGGATATACACAAGAAGGCACAAGACAAAGACGCAAATAGCTCTCTCCATCACTGTCACTGAATAAAGGAAGGAACATTAACGTAAAAGTGACCCATCTGATTGAGTGAACGGCATCACTTTAACATATAGATGAAGCCAGCAGTTTCACACTTACAAATAGTTGAGCAGTAGAATTAATGACAGTTCATTAAGACATTTCAATGGACTTTACACTGGCTCACTCACTTGGTTATTTCGGTCTCCAGTAGTTCTGAAAGTCATATAACAAATAGCACCTTTAACTACACAAGTTTAATTTTCAAGACCAAAATCTTACCTTAGCCTTATTAGTTACATTTGCACACGTTTCTACAGTGTTTTGTATTAATAATATTAAGTATATTAAGACTGCATGAAACAGCATGTGAAAACGTAGCCGATTTATCTCCTCAGTCACCAATTTCAAGTTGAGTAGAGACAAAATGCATAGAGCAAGAGGCGTGGGTGTTGAACGTACACTGATAAAGTGTTCTTAAGCATAAGAATTGTAATGCTGCTAGATTTCTAAATAAGCCCAGGTCAGCATATCAACTTGAAAGATGATGCGATATATCAGTGCTTCTTTTACAGATTGATTGCCCTGCCATCAAATTCCACAAAAGTCAGTTGTTGTAGCTCCACCAGTACCTCAAATGGAGGGTTAAATAATTTTCCCAAATCTGGTGGTGGAACAGAGATTTGCAGAGAATAATAGATTAAGGAATGGAAACGGACCATGGCTTCTTATTATCATGAAAAAAACATTCCATACTGTATTGAGAGTCACAATCCCCTCCTTCCACTGGCACGCACGCCCTCGTGCACGCACGCACACAAACACAAACTTCCCTGAGAGAATGTTACTCTCACGTAGATGCGTGCCGTTGCAGAATTAGCATCTGAATACCAACTTTTGTTGGTAAATTCAAGGGTCCTTGGAGATTTTGCACATTCTGTTCAGAGCTAGGCAGGCCAGTGGGAACAAAGTCACACATTAGCAAAGCCCTGCCAGGCTCAATTATGACCAAAGGGATTGGCTTGATAGTGTTTTAGCGGGCCACATTCAGCAATGGATGTGTCTATTTAAACATTCCTGGCCACTTCCTTTATGTTTTTCAGCACCGTAGATGGCAAATTCCTCTGTCAAGAACGAGGCAGAGGACAATATGGCGACACATCCTGTTTTATTCTGCTCTGTTTTATATGGCAGCCTTGGCCTATGAGTCTAGTTTTCGTGTTTTGTAAAGGTCTGTCTGCAGTGGAAGTGCTCGGGCTTTGTTCTCTCCAGACTATATGCCTAGAGTTTTTTTCCCCTGCCTCGCACTTTCTTTTTTTCTCAATCTTTCTCTGTCTAAGAACATTGGTGATAAAGAAACCAGGAGTCTGACTTTAAGCTTGTGGGCTTTCGCCTCCATATTTTATTGGCATTATGAGCACAGCTGATTAAATTGCAAGTGTACGCCATGGCTCGTCCTCCTTCAATATGTAATAAATGTCTTTTTTTTCTCAGTTTTCTCATATTCTGTCTGTGTTTTGTGCCTTCTCGGGGGATCGCAGATTGGATGAATCAGACTTTGTGCCTGTTTCAAAGCCCAAGGTGTTTTATTTATAGGGGAAAAGTACATTAACGCCTCTGCAAAGTCTTTGGAAGATTTATCAAGTACTCTCCCAGCTTCCACCCTGCCTCACTTGAACTGTGACAGACCTAGTAAAGTACAGCTGTGAGTTGCCCGGCAGTGTAACATATCTGCCTGCCGATCCGGTTTCTGTTTTTGTCCCTCCACTCTTGCTACCGTCTTACCATCATGCCCATGCTATGACATGGCCGGCTCTGTTGTCACTACATTTATAATTCAGTCTTATCAATAAAAGATGCGTGGCATTAAGTTTTTATCTGGTGATGCAGTGCTGCTGTCTCTTAGAGCCTCTTTACAAGCGAATGACTGAAGAGCAAAACTTTCCCTCTGTGCTCTGACTTTCAGGCATCGCTTGGCATTAGTATAACCTTAGATGATCCTTGTTCTTTATACATGCTTTTAGAAGCTTATTCCCTATGATCTCATATTCTGCTAGCTTACTCCCACAGCCTTCCTCTGCAAGCCCCCAGCCTTTAATGAGTTTTGCTGAGAGTTATATTTACTCAAGTTGTCTTGTGCTTCTGTCTAAATGGCAAAATTTCTTCTTTCATTCTGTCTTATCGGGCTGAATCAGCATTGTTGTTTTGCAGCTCACTTAGTACAAAGAGCTGATGTGGGCAGATCTCTGTCAGGAAAACGAGCTCTAAATCACTGCAGTTTACAGACACAACATGGCCTGCCTCGCATTATGAATGCGTATAAGCCAACACGGTCATGTTGTTGGAGACTGAGAGTAGCTTGGCAGACAACTGCTGTTTCTTAACTGTTGTCCATCTGTTTTTTCCGCACGTCTTCGAGGTGCAATGTCTTCTGTCTGTTTGGAAGTTATGGTTTCACCTCCGTTTTCTTTGGGTTTCATGTAGCATCTACCACCCGAAGAGATAAACAATACGAGCAGATAAAAGACAGACAGAGGGAGAGCAAGCTGGAAAGAAAGAACCGTGTGTGTCGGTTAGAGCTGATAAAAGCCTGAAAATCCAATTAGTCCTCAGTATCGGGGCAAAGGAGGAGGCCTCATGGGAGTAATGTCAGGAAATATCCACCACCATAGCATGACAATAACACAACATTTACATACTTGGCTATTGATAGAGCTGCGTGAAAAATCAAACTGGATGTTTTCTTGCAAGTCAGGACTATATTTGGTAGCCTTCCCTGATGGGTTTTGCCCACATCAGCTTTTTAAAAACAGATAAACAACTATCAAAGGCAAGCACTGTACCTACTACACCACAAACCACCCTGAAAGAGGAGCCAGTGGTGGAGGATGATCTTAATTTTTCAGCATACTGAATCTCTTCTTTATTCTCTTTAGATGTCCTGGAAATAATTTTGGTGATGAGGTTTACACTGCTGAATGCAGACAGCATTGGTTGAATGTGTGTCCTTTCAGCAGGTTTCTTTTTTTCCCTTATTATGGTTTCCCTCGTTGCTGGTGCCTTCTTTTCATACACTGCCAGAAATGAAAGAGGTATGGAGGCAAGGAGAGAACATGAGAAGGGAGCAGGGACAATTCAGAAAAGCAAAGAGCCCCAAGTTAGAGCTCATGTGCTCCTCCTGGGATGAACGACATGCCCTGGGTTAGAAAAGCAGAGCAAAAACAGCTGCTGCTACATTTTAATCATGCATTGATATACTCATAGTCTGTATTTGCTTGCGTGGGTGTGTCGATGGAGGAGGACAGAGGACATACGAAGGTGTTGGTTTTGTGTTTGTCTTAAAATGAGGACTGCTCTGGTCATAATCTGCTTGTGGACTTCCCAGCACATATACCCAACCCCCACCTTCTCATGACAGTGAAACATCACAGTGGGTTGCTGTTGCTTACAAACTGTTTTTAATTATGGTCACAGGGGTGTGTAGCTGCTGATGTGTCATCATAAATTAGATGCTATTTAATTTTTATTGGGGATTTGATCAAAATGAGAATGCGCTACATTTTATAAGGCAGATTTGTGTTCTGAAAGGTTCAGATTTGAAAAAAGGTAGAAAAACTATCACAACAAATACTATTTTTATTTCTAAGAAAAAGGTTTTTATTCATTCCGAGACTAAATGTGATCCTCATTATACAGCCTTTTTTTGCATGAAGATAATTAAAACGACTCTTAAATCTCGAACAGTTACTGATGTGTCTTAATTAGTTACAGTGCTTGTAATTCTACTGTTGATTTTTAGTGAGTTCCTCCAGTCATTGTTTCTGGAGTTTTCACACTAGAAAGTCAGGTTACTGCTGCTGTGGGTTTGCATGGGGAGAATAACCAACAGTTGCCATGGTAAACTCTAATGGGATGTATTGTTAATGAGGAAGAGTTATTAGAAAGCTAATAGAACTGAAGTGTAATTTTGGCGAACTGCATGTAGAGATTAATTAAGAAAAGACTATTTAACACATACTTGGCTCTAATTGTTATGTTAAATGTGTGCTCTGGAAGGAGAATATGTAAGTTTTTGAGGAACAAGCAGCCGTATGTTTTTGTCTATTTATTTATTTATTTATTTTATTAGCCCTAGTGACGTATCCACATTTATTCTTCTGCTTTCATTTTCACACTGTGGCGATTTTCTGTTGTAGCGTGCCTTGTCTACTTATGATTTAAGGTGAACATTTTCATTAGTCATATTTTGCCCTCACATTGTCACTGCGCTCAATGACCCCTGTCTTCATTTCCCTCCTCTCATCCGGTCTCTCCTTCACCTCTGCCTCATACTCCTTCACCCAACTCCTTCTTCCCCTGTTCTTCGCATTCACCCTAACCCCGTTACGATGAGGTGAGGCCCGGGCTGGCCTCCAGCCCAGGCCCATTAGCCCCAGCCTTGCAGCCATGTGCTCATCACCAGAGATCATTACAATCAGCCAATGACACCACTCTAATGCATCATTAATGATTGATTAACGAGCTGAGCTCAGCCCAAGCGGGTGCATTTGTACGGAAGAGCACCCCATAATGGTCAGGCAAGGCTTGCATCTGCTGTTTTTAACTTGTGCAGCTTTGTGTATGTGTGTGTGTTTGTATGATTTATTCTCATCAGCTTCCCTCTGTGTCCTCTTCCTCAGGCTGAGTAAGGAAGTCGCTGACTCCTCTGTGTTGAAAGAAACACTAAGGAGGTGACTGAGGAGGTGGCGTGATGGCAGGGCGGGGGCTCTCCGCCCCTCTCCTTCTCCTTCTCTTTCTTGTCCTGGTGGGAGTTCTCCCTGAGATTGAGGGCTCGGGATATCTTTCCGGATATCGCCTGAGGAGTCGTTTGCAGAGGGACCGGCACATCCGCAACATCCGACCCAACGTCATTCTCATTCTCACTGATGATCAAGACATAGAACTGGGTAAAATGTTTCCATTAATCCTCTGTGGTTTCCGTTTACCGTGTGATTATGCATCTGTCTCTCTGTTCACTTTGTCGGGTACAGACATTTTGCCCATGTGTATCCACCAGCATCACCAAAGGAAAGTCAGCCTAATGCTGCCTCTTGGCACCATAACAACTGGCCCACTCAAAGTCATGTGTTCCCTTTGCCAGCTCCTCTGTCGCTGGCATGAAATGAGGGCGGCCTATGGCTTCCATTGTCTGGTTGCCAAACCCTGGCCATCTCCCTACCCGCTTAAGTCTTTTAGCAGCGTATTGGGCTGGAGTGGCTGCATAATGGCCTCAGTGACATCCTTTGTCCTCCTGTGATCGCCAGTGAGAAAACTCCCATTGAAAAGCAGGAATTTATGGTCAAGCATCTGTTTCCCCAAACAATCACCATCCGCCTGAAAAGCTTTTAGTACACAGGAGACCAAATAGGTTACACTTTACAAAAAAAGATTTATTCCCTCATCTTTTTTCCCCCCTTTCATTTTATCTTGCCATATCCATAATGTTTTTTTCTCCCTCATGGCCTATATTTATATTTTCACTCTTTACTCTATGGTCAACATCTCACTCTTTTTCCTCTTGAATTCTTTACATCCCCCTGGGTCCCTTTCATTTCAATCGCCGGCTTTTGAATCTGCTCTTACCCTCCTGTCCCCTCGTACAACCCCCCTCCTTTCTGTCCCTTTCCCCCGTTGCCTCCCAGGCTCTATGCAGGCCATGAACAAAACTCGGCACATCATGGAAAAGGGTGGTACACATTTTTCAAACGCTTTCTCCACCACGCCAATGTGCTGCCCATCCCGCTCCTCCATCCTGACAGGAAAGTATGTGCACAATCACCATACCTACACCAACAACGAGAACTGCTCCTCACCCTCGTGGCAGGCCCACCATGAGCCGCACACCTTTGCTGTCCACCTCAACAACTCAGGCTACAGGACAGGTGAGCGTTGCAGAGTCCAAATCGAGCTTCAATCATCCCCGTTAAGTTATGAAATTCACAAATAAACCTGAAAAAGAGTACATCATTAACTTGCTGCTCACCTGTTCCTCATTCAGCCTTTTTTGGAAAGTACCTCAATGAGTACAATGGCTCCTACGTGCCTCCTGGCTGGAAGGAATGGGTAGCATTGGTGAAAAACTCACGTTTCTACAACTACACCCTCTGCAGAAACGGTGTACGAGAGAAGCACAGCAGCGAATACACAAAGGTATTATTGCATTCTTCTGACATCAAAAAGAAAGTGCATGTATCTTTAAAGAATAATTATCACTGCATAACTAAAGTAAAAGTTAAGCCAAGTATGATTAGATTACTTTTGCTTAGATTTTTAGCATATAGCGCTTTTCTGCTCTACCTTAGCAGCTCTTTATACAAATTGCCCCGTTCACCCATTCAAACTCCTTCATTCATACTTACTTTCCACATAAGTGTTTTCTAACACTTACACACATTCAGAGGGGCAACTTGGGGTTTCTATCTTGCCCAAGGATATTTGGCATGCAGACCAAAGCAAGGCCAAAGCGATCGAACCACCAACCCTCCGATTAGTAGATACCTCCTGAGCTACAGCCACGCCAACATTTACATAAGTGACTGTATCTTAGCCATAATTTTGTCAAGTTTGAGACTTTTGTAATTATTTAAATTATGCATTTATAAAATTAATTTAAATGAAAATGAAATTGACAGTAGGTTTTCATTCACTTCTTTTTCTGGTGTACAGTTGCAGAGGACATCCCTGCATTTGCTGAGATTGACGCAAAATCATTTAATGAAATGTGTGAAAAGTGATGCTTTTGATCAAATGAAAACAACAATTTAATAAGTTTAAGCAACATAATACACATAAAATTGTACTTTAAAGTAGCTTAACAAGATGAAGGGTTAAAACGTAGAGCAGTTCCACTGACTCGGTATCAGTAACGTCTGGTTTTGACTCGCACAGTGCTGGCGCGCTGCTCTTTGCCCCCCC
>VUQG01002885.1:0-12443 GCA_015106755.1 Etia nguti
AACTTTTTTGCATGTGTGTATGTGTGTGTGTGTGTGTGTGTGTGTGTGTGTGTGTGTGTGTGTGTGTGTGTGTGTGTGTGTGTGTGTGTGTGTAAAGGAGACCATGACAGAAGTGGGAAATTGAAAAAACTGATTGCAGAGGTGGCACAACACTGCAACTCTGAGATTTTCAATTAGATTTCTGTGAATTGGCCAACTATCTTTTTCTCCCACATCAAGGAAAAATGTTCACAAGCATCACATTCTTTCCTCTTCTGATTTTTCTTAAAATTTGTTTTATTTTTTATTTTTTTAGAAATGCCTTTTAAGAATAGGCAGTACTACAATGGTAATCTTGAAAGATTTCCTTACAAAAGTACATTCTTTTTTACACTGGTCCCCTCAGACTGCAGTACAGAAATTTCTGTCCATTTGTCATGCCTATTTTTCTAAAAAATATTGTGCACATGAAAGAATAGATGAACAAATCATTAAATCTAGGTGAAGGAAATTTCTCCATAACGCGAGGACCTTGGAACTAACAAAGCTTAAATGTTGTGCAGTTATTTTTGATTTTATCAATAATACCTGTGCTTTTCCTGCTATAACAAGTCAAATTACGTGCAATAAAATAAAGTCTGTAGGCTAAAACACATTCTGACATTAGATTAGATTTTCTGATCAGCTCCTTTACTTGGATACTCTGCAATCTTGAGGATAAATACTTTCAGAATTGAGAAGGCGATTCACAAAGGACACCACAGGGTAGCTTATCAAAGGTTAAGGATTTTTTTTAAAATCACTTTTATATTGGGCTGAAGGAAAAAGCACATATAGAGGGAAAAAAAGCCAGTCTGCTAAAATCTAATAACTGGAATACTGGTCATTGTATTGTTTTAAGGATTACATGCTCTTCTGTGGGTTAAGAAGATAAGACCATCTTTGCTCTTATGATTCCCTTTCATGCGCTGCCTGGATCAACTCATACGTGTGCAGTGTGATAATGTTTTAGTTCAAGAAAATGTTAAATATTTTTTATTTTCATGATCTATATGATGACAGGCCAGAGTTTACGAAACCATTCCATTTCTTGTTTGCAAAAGGGAGGTAGCTCTTTGGCAAACTGTCTGGGTTCAAATACCTACTGGAACATGCAGCTTTTCGGCTGTTGCTTGAGACAAAAAAAAAAATTCAATTTTTATCGAAAAGCTTAGGTACACAGATCATCAAAAACATTAAAAAAAATAACAGCAATTATACAAGATAACAATAACAAGAATTTATCAAAGAATTAAATTCAATTAAATTTAAAAATTTTTAATCTACTGCCAATTCACAGCCAATAGTTGTTTCAAGACGCTTTACATTGTAAGATAAAGATCCTACAATATCAGAAAAATACAACAATCAAGCAACCTTCTATTGGGGTGATGGGAAATGAAGAGGGCAAAGTGGTATAGGACGAAAGGCAAACTATGGGAGAGAGAGCCATAGTTTTATAGTTGCTAATGAGTAAATACAGTCATTGGTGCAAACACACAAGGAGTGAAATAAGATGAGTGAAGAAGAAAGAGTCAGTGCATCATTAGAAGCCTTCCCAGCACTTTGATCCTATAGCATCACAACCAAGGGTTCAGAGTCATCATATCCAGCCCTAACTATAAGTTTTGAGTCTAATCTTAAAAGTAAATCCAAGCTAGGAGCAGGCTCCACAGAAGAGGGACGTGAAAAATGAAGGCTCTGCCTGCCTATTCTACTTTTAAATACTTTAGGAACCACAAATAAGCCCACAGTCTGAGAGTGGAGTGCTCTATTAGGATAAAAGGACACTGTGAGGTCTTTAAGATATGATGAGACCTGATCATTCAGGTGAGGAGAAGGATTTTAAATTCAGTTGTGAATTTTTGGAGCCAATTAATTAAAAGAAATATGGGAGAAGTGGTCTCCCAGCCCCTGTCAGTACTCCCACTGCAGCACTCTGGACCAACTGATGACCTTTCAGGAAGCTTTTTAACAAACTGATTAATGATTTACAGTAGTCCGACCTATAAAAATAAATGCATAAACTACCCTTTCAGCACCACTTTGAGGAAGGGTGTTTCTAATTTTAGTGATATTTTGCAAATGAATAAAGGCAGTCCTACATTTTTTGCAGAGTATGAAATGTGCAATGTGTACACTGTAGGACAATTCCTGATTAAAAATTCCTCCAAGATTCCTTGTTACTAGAGGTCAAGGTTATGCCATCTAAATTTCTTAGGTTTTTGGGATCGAGTACAATAATCAAGAGTGCAAAGAGACACTTTAGTGATGGGGTCTCCATGCAGGCAATATGAACACCTGGGGTCCTTTTTTATGTTCCTCAGGCCCTTCTTCAGTGGCTTGTGAAGTGTTACAGGGTTTAATATAAAAAAATACATATAATAATAATAATAATGAAATCATAATAATCCCCTTCACCTGTTAGTGGTTTTAATATTGTAACTGTTCAGTGTGTGGTGTTTGGGATCTTATTGTTAGAAGCATCTGCACTGTGTTGTCACCACACAAGAGTGTGATCAAGTATGGATCAATCTCTTCATCCCTATGAAGCCCAACTCCCTCGATGAGTCAGTTATTATGCTGCAAAGCATGGCTCACATCCTCAGAACTTTAAAAAAAAAAAAATTCTCCAGATCTCAAGATTTCCATAGAAATCACGCTGAATTAATAGTGAAGCAGAACACCTGGATTTACTATGGGATAATTAACTCTTAACCTAAAAGAATCTTGAGTTTTTACTCCACGCTGGTGTGAGCTTTAGAGGCAGTGGGATATTGGGAATTGTACTTTAGAGCTTAACTTGTTGAACGGTGGGTTCACTTTTCTTAGTGACTGTACTGGAAATTAGGTAGATGGAAATATTTAAGAAAGCCGGATGTACTCCATCGTCGATAGAAACGAAATTCAGAGTTGCATTTTTTTTGTGCAAATGGAGCCAAAATTCTAGTTGGTGAATGTTAAGTGTTCAGTAAGTTTGCCAGTTTACCAAATCAGCACAAAAGGTGAGAGTTAGTTGTGTTCACAGGTTGTGCTGCACCAGCAACCTTTTACTGGCAGCTTAGCAATTACCAATGCAATATAAAAATGCTTTAAAGATATGTAGGCATGCCTCTGCATATAGCAAAACTAGGCCTGGATTGCCACTGCAAGTGTAGCAAAACCTGACTGTGCTGTACACTTGGCACCAGTTTGTGTCTCTCATGTAATCAAACAAGAGGTTGTTGGATTACACAAAGCGCTGCTCTGATAACATTTCCCACAGACTCCTGCCATGCAAAAACACACATTTTAACCACATTCTGCAGAAGATGTGACTCATTTTCTAAATTCAAAGACGTTAGTTGTAAATGTCAGTGTTTTTACGTTTAAATGTAAGTGTTTATCATTTATAATAGTGTATATATATATGCAGCTTTTGAATGTAAACAGAGTTAATCATCTTTGGAGGGTCATATAATGGATTCTCATGCAAAGTAGTCTGCCAAAACTTTGCTTTTGACTGTGCATAAATTTTATGTGCAGATGCAGAAGAAAATAAAACCTGTTTTGCCTTGCCTTTTTTGCTTTTGTGTGTATGAGAATATTCATTGAGGATTCTGGACACTTTCACATAAATCCCTCAAACGACCTTTACTTTATTCACAATTAATGCCTGTCCCTGGGACAGATGCACAGTGGGACTAAATCTTGGAGAGCGTTTGACTTTTACAGTGTAACACCCATTAGAATTATTTTAATAACATACTAAATTGCTAAAAACAGATGTTATTAATGACTGGATTTCTATTAGCTGTTCCTGTACCTGATTCCTGAAATTGCGCTTGCTTGGATGACTCGTATGGTTCTCTGGCATGCGTAAATGGAGTGGAGCCATCATTTGAGCTATTAGTTGCACTTTCACTCCTATAACAACTCGAAATGTCAGCCATTACTTCAGTGAAAAGGAGCTCTATGAGGTGCCATTACAATTCAGCTAGATCATTCTGAATGTGGCCGGCTTAGCCATTCACTCAGATTTCACTCAGGCAATTTGGATAAAAGTGCACTGCATAGCATTGGCTAAAATGTATACGGTTATCTACTTTGCTTTTCTTTTCTGTATAAGTCGCACAAAACACTGATATTTCATTTGTACATTAGATGTATAGGTAAGCGACATGCACAGTTAATTTGGAAATGCAGAAAAAACACTTTTTTATGGCACAATGCCTCCCTTGTATGTATTACTTACAGCACACTTTATTTCATTCACTTGTTTAAATGAAGCTTTAGTTGTAGTATGGAACAATTTGAACATATAATTGAGGATACTACACAGAACTGCCAACATGGTCTCATTAATGATTCATTTGTTGGATAATTTATTCATTAATGACCTTATCGTGGATGTCTGGAAAGAGACATTGGATTAGCCGGTCTCAGAGGACATGCATATGTTTTCATTGTCTGTCTGTCTTGCATTTTTCATAATGTGAACATGGTGCAGATAAGGAGCAATAAAGTCGTAAAAGTTCATCCCTGCAAACTGAGTTCTTCAGTGTGAAAAATATTTTATGACACCATTTCAGAGATTTGATTCAGTTCAATTCAGTTTTATTTATATAGCACCAAATCACAGTAACGGTTGCCTCAAGGCTCAATGCTCCTTATAATGGAAGGCAAAGATCCTACAGTATTCTGGAGAACATCCCAGCATTCAGATGGCCCCATATGAGCCAGCACTTTGCAACAGTGGGAAGGAAAAACTCCCTTACAACAGGAAGAAACCTCCAGCAGAACCAGGGTCAGGAAGGGGGAAAGTAAACTGAGGTGATATGGTACTATGAGGTCTTTAAGATAAGATGGGGCCTGATTATTCAAGACCTTGTATGACAGGAGAAGAGGTTTAAATTTGATTACGGATATAACAGGGAGCCAATGAAGAGACCATAATATGGAATAATCTCCTGTCAGTACTCTCTCTGCAGCATTTTGTATCAACTGACAGCTTTTCTGGGAACTTTTAGAAGAACATGATAATAATGATTTAAAATAATCCAACCTAGAAATAATAAATGCATAAACAAGTAGTTTTTCAGCATCCCTCTGAGACAGGATGTTTCTTTATAGATATTGTGAAAAATGCGAGAAAGCAGTCCTGCATATTTATTTAATATGCTTATATTGTATCATATCCTGGTCAAAAATGACTCCAAGATTCCTCACAGTGCTGCTGGAGATCAAGTATTTGCCATCCAGAGAACATATCTGGTTTCTAAGATTTTTAGGCCCAAATATAGTAACCTCAATTTTGTCTCATCTTTTGAAAATTATGGTACATCCAGGCCTTCTCCACTCTTCTCATCACCTCAATCTCATCTATAACTAATTTATTTGTGTCACCTGACTTAAGATGTAACTTCATATATAACTTGACAGTTATATAAGAAAGAATGAGTTACAACTGACCAACTGCAGTAACTCTTGTATTTGTGATAGAGACCAGAACACAAAGTAAGTAAAAGCAAAGAAGAAAGGCCCCAGTTGGTTTTGAAGTGTGTCTATCACAAATAAGTCTGTCAACATCTTTGGAACTCTATTATATATCCTCAAGTTTTCAAAAAGTCCTGAGAAGAATTCTAGTAAGTACAATAAAGTACATGAGGACTTGTATGCTTTTAGACATCACAAAAATAAATAGTATTAAACTGAATACTGTGAATACTGGAATATGTTAGATAACCAAACTATATACAGTTAATAAATGATGAACTGAATTTTAAATAACTGAACACATACTTTTCAAGCACGAGCCTTTATTGATTTGGACTGATTGCTACCGTCTCATACAGACACGCATAAATGACTAACAAAGTAGAAATGCAGAATGTGGAAAGATGACATGGGCGATTGCATTAAAAAGTAATTTGACATAATAGAATAAGCCTGGAGCTCATAGTGCTTGTACTCCTGCGTGATGCTGCTCGTCTACTTCAGCCTCGCGAGCTCCTCATGTTTAAAACCTCTGGAAATTAACACAAAGTAAATGTTAACATGATAAAACTGTGCCCTACATACCAGATTATTTAGAGTGGTGGTGCAGCAGCTGGACTTCCTGTTCCCTCCAGAAGAGGTCCCTCCTCTCAAATCATTTTGCAGGGTCATCCTGTGTGAGAAAAATATTGATGCTGTTTTAAATCCCTCGGTATTTTTCTGCCCATATTGAAGGCCATCATGTCACATCAGTTTTCTTTTACACAGACCATGGCTTCATTTATTGCTTAGACCTCTGTGGCTCCAAGAAAAAACAAAAGAAACATGTCTGGTTCCAAGTGGATTCATGGGAAAATTATTGATTTAGTAACATTTTTTTTTCATAGCGTAATTTGCAACATGGTGTTTCTCATTTGTCAGCGCCCATGGAGTAGTGTAGCTGAAGCACACCCACGGTGCAGAGGATCATTGACATGCAGGGGATGTTACTGCATGCCCTACTTTCCTGATAAAACCACTGACATGTTAAATGAGGTAGAAGTTAAAGTAGTGTTTCTGTGTTGTCACAAGAATAACAGACATGGAGGCTGAGGGGAGCAGCAGTCTGCGTTCAAACACCTTCGCTGCCCTCTGCGAGGGTCCCCATCTAACACAGCTAAGTAGGTAAATGTGATGGAGTATTGATCTAAGCATCGGAGTTTTAGCTCCCATCCATTAGTTGAAAGGACTCAAGGAGAGAAGAGTGAAAAAGTCCTCAGGGATGCCCCCCCGATGCTGTGATGACTCTTCATTAACTCAGTAATCTAAAAATACTTTCCATGGCATACTTTCCAGATTCATTCAGACTCCTGAGCGGCAACAGCACCCCTCAGTGGACATGAGGATATATAACAAGGAAGATTTTTCCACCTGATATCCTTGAATTTACTGAATAATATACACGAATCAGAGACTGAAAAACTGAAGACGACATTTCATTTTCGTTGACATTTGATATTTTTATTCTCATGTTCAGTAACCACGGTTCTGTTTTCTGTCACTTTATCAGAAATAGTCAAGCATAAATCAACCAGGCCTCTCTACCCAGCTAGGTTTGGAGCCTCATCACACACGGCTGAGGGTTCACGTCAAAGACTCACTCATTGTCTGTCTTATTATCTCTCACATACACACATATACACACACACACCACACTGTTCCCCAGCGAAAGGCATCCACGCGGGATTATGCCAGCAATGTAAAAATATTATAGCCTATCATAGTAACACCATAGCAGCGCCGCCTACAGCCGAAACAATAAGAGCCACAAAGCTTTAGTCTGCTATTGCTTTAGTAGGATAATGTATGGAAGGTTCACATTTCAGCATATATCAATATGATAGGAAGACCCTGAAAAACTATGGTGTTTGATCTGCTGGCACAGAAAGCATTGCAGATATTTACAGTACAGCCTGTACATATATTCAGAATGCAGATACACAGGCACCACCGTGCACACTCGCAAACATTTCAAACATGCTTCCCAGAAGCAGAGCAATGGTCACATGTCTTAGACATTGTATAATATGAGAGCAAAAAAAACAAAACAAGCAACAGTGACACAATATACAGAAAGGTAATGGCAATAATAACTTTAAAATGGCATTTCATTTAGATAACACTGTAAATAGTGACAATAGAGAAGAAAATAAACAGTAATCTCCACAAAACGTATGCTGAGCACGTTCATGGACCCGATGGGTGTTTTCCCTTTATGTGATTCAGATCCTTGTGAAAGTCACTTCACCTGAAACTAGTGCACCTTTCACAACACTGTGCTGACACGTAACCATGTGCTGGTCTTGGTATTTTTAAGAGCACAGATGTTTTCTTTGCATTTTTACAGTATCTGTAGTTTTTCATTTAACAACTACATGTGTATTAATTAATAAAGGAGCAAACCTGCATGCCATGGATGTTTGCAGTAGTGTATTATTAGTTTAGATTTGAAGATCATCACATACTATCAATGCTGTGTGATTGGGTTTTTTAAATAAATACTCTACAATGGAATCAGAACAGGAGTGACGTTATCTATTTTTCTATTAATAGAAAAATTTTGTCAAATGTTACCTACCATCAGGCAGGTAAGGTAAAATTAGTTAAGACGGATATCTGTTGTATTTATATTAATATAATTTATATTATATGTTATAATATAACTTAGATTTAACTTCTGTGTACATTTCTGTTAGGTACTCTGTTACAGTAACCATGAAAGTGATCAGGTGAAGGTTTGCATATTAAACACTAACCCAACCACTCAGCAGCAACCTCATGATCATACCTGCTGGTGCTGGCTTCCTTACCTCGTCATTGGAAGATTTGGAAGATTAAATCAGAGAAAGATAATAATATAATAATGTACTTCCAATAATAATCTACATGGATACATGAGACCTGCTGTCAAATCACTAAATTACTTTACTGGAAACAAACACTGAATCTGTGTGTTTTTAATGGCTTGAAAAATAATAATTTATGATAAAATAAGTATTGATATGTTGTTTAAAGACACCTGATAAAATGACACAAATACTCTTTCCTTCAGTGTGTGTGTCTGTGTGTGTGACATGTACGGTATGGTACAGTAAAGCTTCCTATGGCTCAGCACCGGGAAAAGGCTAAAGTCCACTGCCTGGATGATTATCCTCCTGGGTCACTGGTTCTCAGGCTCAGCTGCTTTGGCAGTGTGACCCAAGACAAAGCTTAATTTCTGGGGTTCAGAGCTTGGCCTCGGGGCTTGTCTGGTCTAAGGGGAGAAAAGAGGAGCGGATCCTCTGGGCTTCATTAACACACAGGTGACCAAATGCCTTGTTGTACCATTCTGGAGATCTTCCCCTGTAACAAGAAACACACTCATTAACGACTGCAGATGCGGTTCAAACATAAGACTTTAAAAACCCTGGAGGTGCGTCCACACCTGAGGTCCACTCTGGAGATATGAGTGAGTCTGGTCCTCCCCGTCCCACAGGGCTCTAAGAGGTACTGTGACTCCAGCACAACCCCCCTCACTGATCCTATCGGTGGGCTGTCTTCATGATCGACAGACACACTAACAAGCGCAGAGGACCCTTTACAGAGGTCTGTGCGCCATGATCTAAAGGACACAAGGAGAGAGTTCAGTCCTTTTTATTCTTTTTATTCCTTTTTATTAGGGCTTCAAATAACAATGGCTTTATTTTCAGGAAAAATTTCTTACACTTTCTCGATCGATTGTCGGGCGATTACATTTTTGAAACAGGCAATCTAAATGTTCATATTATTAAATAATAAATGTCTCGTCTGACCAAGAATAAAAGCTGCAAATTGTCACATATGAAAAACCTGCCGCCATTACATTTGTAGGACTTGGAGAAAATATCAATTTTCTTTCCAACAACTAATCAGTCGCTTGTCACAGCTCTACTTTTCACCCAGTGTGGTATTTTTAAAATTCTCCCGTATGTAAAGCCCTGTTTCAAAAGACATACTGTTGCTATTGCTGTTTAATCTTTTCATTCAACACGTCAGTCTGTATGAGATTGCAAAAAGAAAATGCAAATGAAATTTAGTTTCCCTGACCTTAGTACCACATATTCACAGGTGGGTTGAGGTGGCATGTTGCAGCAGGAGTACAGGTACACGTCCGTCTGTTTGTCCAGCGTCTCCAGAATCTTCTCTTGCTGTAATTCAGTCTCCCACAGCGGGCGTTCTCTCAGCAGCCGATGCAGCACCTCAGCGGGAGCTGCCGACACCTCGACACACACTCTCCACCTCCTTAGAGGGTTACCATCTCCTACCTTAGAGAGAAACACATTGGGAGAGTGAAATATTATGTAAAGGTGTATCTCAAGGGCAATACGAGAAACGCTATAGATTTGATTTTCCTAGACCACACTAAGTGGTTAGATGTGGATGTAATCAGTATATGTTTCTGACAATCTGCTTGCGCAGACATGAATAAGAACAATATTTTTCCGATTTCCACTTTAAGCCTAAGTCACAGAGGTCAAGAGACTAGTCAGAAACCCCCTGGCAACGTTCTGTTCCTAAAGAAAAATATGCATTCCCCAATTAGTTGGCAAGTGGTTGCTGGCTGTAGCTAGGTGAAATCAGTTGCAAATATAGAGATGCTAAAAAAAACAACCTTCTGTTACTAGCAAACAGCAGTGATCGGTATTTGTATGGAAGATGCTGAATCTGCAAACAGTTTACCATCTCTTCAAGTTGTAGTAAAACTTGAAAAAGTGCAACTTAAACTGGAAATGGCCTTCAGTAAAAGTAAAAGTAGTGCCTTCCTGATACAACCAACACATTTCAAAAGATTCAGCTTTCCAACATTTGTAGTTTGCATCATCATTAAGCAAGTAGTTTGCAAGTGTTTGGAGAGAAGTTAGCATTTTGGATAAAAACTATGGGTGACCAGAACGATCTCAAGGAGGTTTTCGATGTAGTATTGTGTACCTCTTTGCAATTGCCAGGACCCTCTCACACTCACAACCACTGACCAACTGGTTGTGCAATATACACTTTTTTATAGCACTTTTGCCCAGCAATCAATTGTTACTGGGCGTTACTGACAGTTTCTATGCCTGTATGACTGTGGTCCTAGCTCTGCATCCAGTTTCTTCCAAACCCTCCCAAATATCCTCCATTATTCTAAAGATTCAATAACCACACACACCTTTTTAAATGACAGTTCTGTATGGTCAGTAGTTGAGCGAGACACCCAGCCTTTGCTCTTATCTTTGGCCTCTTTCAGCAGGTTCTGGATCAGTCTTTCTAGGTGTGCATGATAGGATCCTTCCTCATCTTCTTCTTCCTCCTCCACATCCACTTCCTCCTCATGAGCTTTGCAAAGCTCGTCCAGCGGGGGCACCATCAGCTCAGCTTCCATGTAGGAGTTGTGGGACTGGGTCACCATTTCCTCTGGGATCTGTGGAACAGCCAGAGAAAGTGAATCACACTGCACCACTTCAGCTAAATACAAAAACTTTTACAGAGGAAAATGAACTGGAGTTAGAAGTTTAAAAGTGTATTACAGCAGCTCCTGTCAGTGCCAACACTTCAGTGAGTACATTTTGGTACATTTTAATATCCCTTGTCTTCTAAACCTATAAGCTCACTGGTCATTTTCCTGTGTTGGTGGGATTCTGCAGTCCTCTGCGGGTTAAGAAGAGCTAATCATTCAGTCCTGTATGAAAACTCTTCAAACCGCATGCATAGTAATCAAATCTGTTTTTCTTTCTCCCTGAAAGCAGCAGTATACTGTACACGCTGACAGCCTCAAAGTAATGATGAGCTACGGTTTTAGAAATGAGCTCATTAAAGGCAATTATAACATGGCCTTGACTACTAACCACACAGCAGGGCAAACATCAGTCAGCTTCGTGTTTGTTTGTCAGTGCCTTATATAAAGGTAGAGTCGTGTATTTTTTCTTTGTGAACAGAAATAAATAGCGCCGTATTTGATCCTGACCTGAAACAGACGTTGGCACTCGGTGATCATGTGTGCCAGGCCCTGAGTGGCAGCCAGGTTCTCACTGAGGTCTTTCTGATCGGGTTGGCCAGTAGTGTACTTCTTCTGAATTGACCTTGAGGAATACAAATTATTTTTGAATATATAGAACTGTACAACAGGTGATATATACAGAGTCATTAATGGACAGAATTATGTGTAGATTCCTAACATACAAATGATCTTCATGCAAAGTATAGCAAACATTACAACAACGAAGGGGAATGTTTCAGAGTGGTAGCACTACAAACAGTCTTTACAGAGGTGGTTACACCATTTGATTAGCAGAACCTTGCTGCTACTTACCCCATTATTTTCTATGGAAGAAGAAATAAATGTGTACTTCTCTTTTCACAGTGTGCCTGCACTTTGGCTTAGATTTTATTAAATAAATAATGACACATCTGAGGTTTTAAACATCTAATTTTAACAGCTGGTAAGGACCAAGTAATATCTATTTATCTTCTTACATAAAAACTTATAATTGAAATGGGATGTATCTTCTTTTTTACCATGATTGTTGATTTTCTAAATAAACTGACATATACAGTGGCCTGCAAAAGTATTCGGCCCCCTTGAACTTTTCCACATTTTGTCACATTACAGCCACAAACATGAATCAATTTTATTGGAATTCCATGTGAAAGACCAATACAAAGTGGTGTACACGTGAGAAGTGGAACGAAAATCATACATGATTCCAAACATTTTTTACAAATAAATAACTGCAAAGTGGGGTGTGCGTAATTATTCAGCCCCCTTTGGTCTGAGTGCAGTCAGTTGCCCATAGACATTGCCTGATGAGTGCTAAATAGACTAAATAGAGTGCACCTGTGTGTAATCTAATGTCAGTACAAATACAGCTGCTCTGTGACGGCCTCAGAGGTTGTCTAAGAGAATATTGGGAGCA
>VUQG01002886.1:0-14873 GCA_015106755.1 Etia nguti
CTTTCCAACCTCTCCTTTTGTTGTATCGAGCTTTAGACACACAACAAAACACTGCCATATGCACACAGCACTGGACAGCTGCAGATTGAGTCATCAGACCCCAGAGGTCAATACTGCTCCATAAGAGAGCCTGCTGTCAATTCTCTGTGTGTATAATTTTTGCACGGGTGTAATGCTGTTGTTTCTATAGTGTGCCCTAGAGAGGATATGCATTTTTGTTGGCCAGCTCAGAAGTTACCATCACCCTGGCACCAGTCATTGGAACTTTTCCAGACTTTTGTTTTGTTGGAAAAAAAAATAGTTCTATGAGAAATCAGTTGGTGATATTTACACAATTTGTTCAGCAAGATCATTTTCATTTGGATTCAATCTCCTCAGGTGAAATGCTAACTTTAGGCCATAAACCAACTATACTTAAATCATATGACTTCAAGATCACCTCAGCTAAGCTTTTGTATTTGCCTTGATGAGGTTTTTTATTATCCTCAACAGCCTCTTTAGTCTCATTTAGTCATTGTTAAAAAACAACTTCTCTTGGACACATAATAGCTTCAAAGTTCCCGAGTTGGTACGTACTTACATTTAATGTTTAATGTAAAGTGAAATAGTGGCAGGGCTAGTTCATTAGTTTGTATAGCCCAACCTGCTTTTATGCAAACCTGACAATGTCAGGGCCCGATTCTAATAAAATAATGGATGGTGTCCTGCAGGATCTCCGCCCAGACCTGGACCAGGGCATCACTGAACTCCTGGACAGTCTGAGGTGCAGCTTGGTAACATAATGTCCCAGATCCGTGCAATTGGATTTAGGTCAGGTGGCCGTGGGGGTAGGGTAATGGTATCAATTCCTTCATGTTCCAGGAACTGCCTGCATACTTCATCCCAGTGTCTAATGGCAGTCAGCCTAGCCTGCACTAGTCTGTGCATCCCTTCATGGATATACCTCACAAGACTATCACCGACCCACCACCAAACCGGTCATACTGAATTATGTTACAGGCAGCATGATGTTCTCCATGGCTTGTCCAGACCCTTTTAAGTCTGTCACATGAACTCTGGGTCAACCTGCTCTCATCTGTAAAAGCACAGGGTACCAGCGGTGGACCTGCCAATTTTGGTATTATATATATTATATATGGCAAATGCCACTTGGGCTCCGCAGGGCCAGGCAGTGAGCATCGGGCATGTGTGCCTTAAGGTTCATGTTGGTAATAGTGCATTAGTGCAATAAAACGGGAAGAATGAGTTACAAAAGACTTTAGACCATTGAATTTCAGATGTGAAATTAAGAGGCATGTCCCTTATAAAGTTGCATGTATGTTTCGATGTTAACTACTTTATGGATAACATGAACAAATTGTTTGAAAGTGAAGCCAACAAAGATGTGTTTAAACTTGTCTTTTTTTTTTTTATTTAAGGGCAGCTGGGGATGACTCTTCATTGCAAATATACAAATAGACTAATCGTTTGGATGTGTTTGGGGAAAATGTCCCTCAGGTCCCTTTCCCACTAACTTTAGTAAATACTTTCCTGATTATTTTATGTGCTTAAATTACTAGTTTGAGTTGATACTGAACAGAACATTAAGTACATCTTGTTAATTACAGTCATTATTAGTCACAAAGAAGAATTATTCAGGCTATTCTCATTTAATGATGATTTGTCTTCAGCAAATTTTGCGTTGATGCTTGTTTTCTCAGTCAGATCCACCCCTTGCTTGTCACATCCAGTTTCAAAACACCAAGAAGGCAATAGAGAAAATGTTTGGGTGGAGGCTTCCCATTGGGACTTCACCCACCAATAAACACGTCTTATTAAAGAGGACAGATAAGTACTATAAATCCATAAATAAAAAAATTGATTGTACTTAATGTCATAAGTTCCTAAAATAGACTTGATAACAGATGGTCATGGAAAAGCAAAGCCAATGTAGAAATGCATTAACCAGCATTATTTCTAATGGCCAGTAAGGGGTGACTTACAGTTGCAAAAAGAAAGGTAGTTGTCTTTGGGGAAATGACCACCGGCATCAGAAAACAATTTCCTGTTTACAGTTAATATTTTCAATTAATAGTTTTATGTGTTATTGAATACTTTGCTATGTTTATTTTCCAAAAGATGGCCACCAGGATGATAAAGCAGGGGTACAGTCACAAGCACTTGAGAATGCAGTGTCCATCAATTTTTCAGTCATATTCCAGCAAGCTTGACGTTTCACATTGGGACTTTACTAACACATGGTTAGTAAATGGTTGGCATCCCTCTTTTGTATAAAGTCTGTTGCTCTTGCCAATAGAATTTATAAAGACTGCACATGTTTAACTTATTTGACAAACAAAGACTTTCCTGCATGCTGCATCATTCAATGTTACATTTCTAAAAATTTTCTGCCAGTAGGCTTTGAATTCTAGTTGGACCTCAAAATGGTTGGGGACCTGTTTAAATCTTCCCGTGATACGGCTTTGAGTACAAACCCCGATTCTGACACACAATAGTCCATCTGGTGGCTTCAAACAGTGATAAGCTTTTTACTCAACTAATTGCCAACACAACCTTCAATTTTTCTATAATTGTATGAGATCCCCCTTTATTTCCTCAGGACATGAAGCAGGTGCATCACACAGATGTTACAATTGGGGCAGAATTGGCTGCTGTGTTGATCCTTGTGAACAAAAAGTTTCCCACCTGAGGCTATGCCTGACAGTCAACATCATTATCAACAAAGAGTTTTCCCTTTCAGCATCAACAAATTTATAAAACAAACAGAACTTTTTTTTCCAAGGATGGGATGTGTTGCCTGGTGATATTTTGTTTTTGTCTCTGTTTATCTTTGAAGACAGATAATTAGAATCTTCTGTCACTATAAGTACTATACATGGACCTCATCTGGTAGAACTTTTACTGCATGGTGACATCATTGCAGTCAGTTAAAAAAAAATTGTGTTTTGCTCACTTTTATTTTCTGACAAAACTGAATAAGAGAGACACATACAGACTGACAACACGCATGCACGCACGCACACACACACACAGTGTTAATAACATCTAATTATTTGAATAGAAAAACTGTAATTCTGATGTTCATGCTTACCTGCCACTAAAGAAGCTGAAATATTCAACTGCTAGACTCACCTGTTGATAGTTTTGTCATTGCTGTTTTGTTTGTGGCAATCATACTCACGGCCAGATTAACAAATTCATGAACTAGCTGGAGAAGATGGTGGAAAATCAGATGGCTAAAGAGACAGAAATTTTTCTTCATGCATGGGCTAACCCAATAGGATTTCATAAATATGTACATAATACCCAGAAATAAAACAAATATTGATCTGTTTGACACACGTAAACAAAAAAAACAAAAAGCCTTTACGTTTTTTTTCCTAACAACATAATAACAGAATATTGTTCTGCCTCCTTTTCCAAAACATTATTTATAGGTTTAACAGCCTTTCTCTTCAGACAAACCAATTGCAAACTCCACAACATTCGGGAGAGAGACAAATGTTACAGGTCCATGACAAACATGCAGCAGTTTTTTTGAAGGAGTTTCTGTTTCTGTGCAACAGCAATGCAACAGCCTTATTACGACTCCAAGGGACCAAATAGCCTAGAATCTGTGTAAGTGGGATTGAGGAGATTATGGGATTGTTATTGTAGAAGAACTGTGTGTGTGTGTGTGTGTTGTTCTCAATCTGAATGTGTATTCAGATCTCTCTCTGTGTATTCTAATCCATGTGTGTACTGTGATCTGTGTGTGTGTAGTCAGATTTTAAATGTGTGAATAAATCTGTAAAGAGCTTTGTGAACGTGTACAGGAATCTGAAAATGTGTGTTCAGAATGTGTGTTTAATCAGATTTATAGATGTGTAAATAAATCTGTAAGCGTGCATAGATAGTAATGGCTGAAAGGTCTTAAGGTTTTGCTCAAAGTCAGTCATTAGCTGGCTGTCTTTCTACACATGAGTTTGCTACATTACCACTGTAGCAGACCCACAAATACGTGTAGCAATCTGCAAATGTGTGCGAGAGTTGTCTATAAATCAAGGGTTCATTAACCCTGAGCTCAGCCTCAAAGGCTTTCACTCACGCTAAATATGTACAACCAGGTGGTGTGTTACTTAGTATTCAAGCATGATATTAGTTGGCTGATAGGGGTTATTGTGCCGATGCTAGGCAGGCTCAGATGGACAGACCACGGTTGATTTATATATATTGGAGCTAAAGTATCTGAATTTCAGGAGCGGGGCCACGCCTCCAAACGTGCCCCCTCCAGTTCTTATCTATATCTGATCCCCCAGTTCTACAAGCTGTTCGTTCTCGTTTTCGTGCCCCACCCTCCCTCCACATTTTCAGTTCTTTCACTTATTCACTTCTCATTAGTACATGGGGATCTGCCAGGGCCGGGAGCCGCCGCCAGTCCCCTCCGAGGCCGAAAAAAATGATATAACTGCTATATTAGTGTTAGAACTGGGAACAACTGTTATTGCTCAACTTATGGTTAGCTTATTGTAAACTCTCTTATTAACTGGCAGAAATGAGCTAGCTGAAGCTCTGAGCTGAAAGGCTTAGTGTATAGGAGTCACTAGAAGGTTTAATATCTCTCTAGAAGCCAGAGTGATGTGGCTTAAACTCACACTATAACCATAAACTCAGGCTATTGAATATCAGTTGAATTAGCTTTTAGCCTGCACACCTCTGGTTAAATAGATTAAATAAGGCAACATGATCATCAATAATGTTATTACTATTATTATTATTATTATTATTAGTAGTAGTAGTAGTAGTATAGTAGTATTATATGTGCTGCCTTCTTGGAGCAACAATAATAAATTAGCTTATATTAATTCTCTCTAACTGCATAGTTAGCAGACTTTAATACATATGCTGATTTGATTTAGTTACACAGCATTTCAGTTAGGTAAATTTAGTTGGTGCCGTTACTACCTGTAGCAGAGGCTTTTATTTTGATCTTTTAAGATCAAGACTATGCTGAGAAATTGGGATCCCAGGGTTATGGTTAGCAGCACTGAATTGATTTTCTAATATGTGTAGTTCCTGTAGATATAAGAATAAGTATTAACGTAACAAAAAGCAGTACAATGCTTTAAATGTACTCAGAAATGTGCTTTAATTTTTTATTTCTGTCTGAATTTATGTCATGATGTTAGAACACTGCTCGTGTAGCTGCTGTTGATTATGGCAGTTAATGTGACAGTGGGCCCGTGGAAATAACGTTTGCATGATTATTTATTACTAATTCCTTTCAGGTTTGCATAAAATCACTTCAGTAGCTGGAGCACTAAAGGCCATTTTCACAGCATAAATTTCAGCTTGGCACAGTGGGATACTTGCAAAAGAATACAAGATTGAGACATGTTCTTTTAAATCACATAGTGGATCTTGCATATGGTCTGCTGTGTTTTACATGACTATAGTCTGTTATGTTGTGCAAAAGTGCATCAGGACTTTATTTATGCACTGTTATTTTGTTGTGAACCACTTTGTGGTCCTCGTCTTGATACAACTCATCATTGGGAGTTGATCGGTTGACAGTGCAGCACCTGAGGGTCCATTACTAGAGTCATAGGTCTAGTGATGGAATTACAAAATCAACCTATGGTCTAGGGTGCCCTGGTACCAAATGCGCAGTTTTATGCTCGAAAATGGTGATCTTTCGTGGACAATCTGTGAATAGCGCAGTCCAATAATAGAACAACACGTGGGCAATGAAATTCTCAAGTTAGGACAAAAAGGCTTGGAAGTGTGAGCTGTTGTTGGCCCATAAGCTGTCCTCACTCAGGACCAGGTGGGTATGGGCAACCCTGCAGTACCAGAGGAAAATTGCCAACATAGTTCCTAGAAAATCCCGTTCACCATGGTAAAGTTTTGTTGTTGTTTTTTTTTTTTAATGACGGGGGTAAGGTTTGGTTGTTGGACCAGTTTTTCAGCATGAATGAAAGTTTATGCTGAACGACTATTCAAACAGTTTAACTGAATATGTAGAAGCTGTCTTAATTATCAGGGAACTGGTGGCCTCCCTAAATAACTAACTAAATTAGCATTTCACTTATTACCTTACTGACTGGCTGATGGGTTAATTTTACATGTGAATGGTTGCTTACTGTGTGCTTGTTTTCAGTGCATTCAAGGACATCCAGCTGATAGAAAACATTCCCCATGCACCTAACCAACTTACAGACGCCCTGGCAAACTGAATGAATAACTACATTACTGACTGGCTGCGTGACTGGTTAATTAACTTACTGTCTGTCTGTTTGTAGTGTACCCAAGGACATCCATCCAGCTTGTACACAAACTATTTCACTCACAGACATCTCTCCTCTCTGGAGTGACGGGGAGAATATTTCCCTGTTTACTCAAGTGCCACTTCATGATTAAAAACTAATCAGGCTTCAGCCAGGCTGGGATCCCCCTACACACTGACACAGAATGAACTGTAATTATCTTAACTGTGGAGTAAGAAGTGAGAGGCAGAGAGACATGGATAGAAAGAGAAGGGGGATGAAAGAGAATAAAGAAGAGGATAAAAACATAACTGTGAGGAGAAGGTGAGTGGTCTGAGCCAAAATAGTAAAGAAACTGAGATAAAGCAGGGCTTGTGTCAGATGCCAGAAGTTCACAAAAGCAAGATAAAGGGACGCAAACAGAGGGGAGAAGAGTAAAAATGTGCAACGCCTAAAATTAAAAGCTGTTAATTATTCTGATAACGCATATCTTCTCACCTTAGCTCCAGCGTTTAGCCACACTGTGTTAATCTTATGCAAGATTGCAACTTTATGTTTGGTTAAGCTGCAGATTGAAACTCGGCTCAAACATGTTTCCATCAGATATTTTAAAAATTACACATGTAGGTCAAAAGCTCAACTAAGAAGTTTAATGGTAAATGGGATGAAAGGGAAAAGATTATTTGAAAGCCTGTGAACTAGGACTACCACATTCAATGATTTGCAGTTATTTTTCCACTCTTCTGTCACTGAAGCTGCTGAATCATCCTTTTTTTTGTTTCTTATTACAGCACAAGGCCTGCTGTGCGAAGACAAACTAAACAAAGACAACCACTTGAAATCAAAATTTGAAATATTTTTACACAAGTTATTCATCCCTTTGTCATTTGTTTTTATTTCTAGGGGTGTCACAATAACTGTGTATTTACCATCACGCTAATGCTAGTATTTAAAAGCGAAACGTGTCAGTCGAGTCAATAATGCACACAGTCTGAAATTCTAAATAACTGTAATTTTTAACTCATCCAGGCACTGGACCAATGAGCTAATGCCATTGAGAGGCAGCTGATGTCTGTATGTTAGCAATTTACAAGAAATGTTATTCTACTATAGTATCGATCAAAATTTAATTAAACTTGCACACAATAATTACCTTCACCCAAACTGTGCTGAAGGTCACATTTGTCTTTCCCGCTGATTTTAATACTCATTTGTTTGTGCAATACAGCCAAGTCATGATAAGAAACATTGATTTCTTTTTGTACATCACACATTATATTAACCTGTGAATTGTGATAGATTGTGAGTCAGATGATTTACCAAATCAATTATGTTCAGTTTTGTTTTTGTATACAACACTGTTTTGCACTTTATCCATATGTATTTTGAGTTTAATGAATTTGCCTATTTTATAGACATTATGACATCTTTAGCATGAATTTTTTTCTGTGAAAAGTAACATAATGTACACATCTGATACATGTCGCATTTAGTCCTGTACATGCAAAGAAGTTGGAGTAACAAAATGTGGTGATTTTAAACCATTAGATAGTATTGAAGTACCAGCATTTCAGAACAAAACAAATAGCCTTATTGGCCACACCTTCTCCTTTCCTGTCTTTCCTGTTTCATTTACAGCTAACTTGGTTGCAGAGATAATTGACATTAAATAAATAAATATTTAAAAGGCAGAAAAATGCCTTTAGAATAGATGCAACATTTTGTCAGCTTGATCAACACTATCTTGTATGCGCACACTGAGCGGAGCAGTGGAACATGCACACAAACACGGGGAAACTGAAACAAAAGCAGAACAACAATAGAGACTAAGCGGAATAAAATATATATTTTTTTTTTCAATTCTATCTTATAAAAGTAAGATTGGCCAACATTTTTATAGGAAGAGACTCATATTCTATAAAGTACACAGGTGGCTGGACAGTCTACAAAAACGCAGGGCAGGGCCTAGGAGGATATTAGCAGTCTTTATATCATAAAGATATAAATATTTAACTGCAATCACTCACTCTGCTTTGACTGCTGCTTCTGTCTTTTGTCCAATGTGTGTGGCTATGCAGTTCTGCTAGCAGAGTTTCAATGTCCATTGATCATTCCTTAGTACATCAGCATAGTGGAAACAAAGGGTACCGGCTAATGTCAGCATGTTTCGTTTTCACAGTATAGGACTTCACAGATAAAGGCAAATGTCTGCTGGACATCCAGGTTTGTCAAAGCAATAACTCAAGAATCAGGCGACGCAGGCATTTGAAATTGATTTTAAAATGTCATATTATTATTTGTGCATCAACTAAAAATCTCAGATGAGTTTGAATCTTAGTAACCTCAACCTCAAAGTCAAGGTCAGTGCTCTTAATCATCATCATACTGCACACATGCTGCTCATATAAATACATTAAAAAAAAAGAAAGCCTCCATGGTCATTTAAATTGTGATTATTGTGAAAAATGATCTGCTGTTCTTCTTATGGTTGTTTAAACTTCTAACATATCTGATTACAGGCTTTACAAAGGGCACATTTAGCTTTTTTACTGTTCTTTCTTGCTTTAACCAGCCAAACTTGATAGTCCTTATGTTTGAGTTTGTCTCTCTTCTGGAAAAAAATTTGAAGCAGGTGTCTTCATACAAGCACCTCCCTATGTGCCCTCAGCTCAGTATCCATTAGTTTTAACGAATCAATATTTTTAGTATTTTTCTGCAAAATATGAGAACATCTCTTATTGGCTTTCTAAATGTAAATGCTTTCTCTTCGTCTAGTCTAAACAGCTATCAATAACGAAACTGCATCTGCAACAACTAAGGTATAACATTTCTGCACCAGACCTTTCCATTCCACCCCTCTCATTCCCTGATCTATTTCCTTGTTTTTAATTCTCATCTTCCTTTGTGTCATCCTTGTGCCTCTCCCTGTTTTCACAGTATGCCCTCTCCATTGTTGCTCATCCAAAGTGCTGCCTGACCTTTCCCAGTGGTGCTCCCTTTGGAGTTGGTGAATGAATTCTCTCTCTATGTTTGTCTGTATATTTTGAGTGTATGTGTTTGCATGTGTGCTTGCCATTTGTTTCTGGTTGTGTATGAATACTGTACCGTCTTTCCAAAGGTTGTGTGTGATTTAAAATAAAGTTCATCTTCTAATTTATGTTTCCTATTAGAGTAAAAAAGGCAGATAAAATGCGTTCATACGTGAGGGCAAGCGACTATTCACTATTGTATGAACTCTGTTCCATGCTCCGATCTGTCCTGCACGTATCGCATGTAGTTTTAAGAGACCAAGGGCCAGATTTGCTGTCTGTGTGCACAAAAAACTCTAACTGAAAGGTTTGGTCACAGTCATCTTTGCTGACAAGAGTGCACATTTGTTTGTTATGAAGGCGAGTTTTTAAATGAATCATACAAATTCGATTTTTTTTTAAGGTTCGTGGTAACACTTTATTGCACAGTGTGTGCTAAAGCATGCTATTTTGTGCCTGTTGTAGCTGTGATAATTCCTGGACCAAGAAGTTATCAGAATGAGCACATCATTGCAGTGGGTGGATGGCTCAGAGCTCTTAGTGTGGTGCCATAACTTTGTCTTTGTCCTGTAGCTCTTTACTGAGTCCTAAGCCCTAAATGATTAGAGCTGTGCCTTGCATATTTCTCGTCCTTAGTGTCATAAGAGAACAAAGGTTTATGTGGGGTGTTGCTGGGCGAGGGAGAATAGTTCCCCATTACAATGGCTGTGAGTCAAATTCTTCTCATTGACTTAAATGAGTATCTGTGCCGGTAAACAGCAGTAGGAGAAAAACAAAAATAAAAATAAAAAAAAACAATGTGCACAGTGCGCATGTGGGATGGTAACCGTAACTTCATTACATTGAACACTGGTCATGATAAGACCTTAAATGTTTACCTTTCTTTGGAAAAATACTGAGCTATTAGAGTTATCCAGAGATTAGCACCCCATGGTCCAAGGCCCCAGACAGTATCCCTCATAGTCCGATTGAAGACTTTGCCT
Organism: Etia nguti; assembly: GCA_015106755.1. NCBI lineage: Eukaryota > Metazoa > Chordata > Actinopteri > Cichliformes > Cichlidae > Etia > Etia nguti. The sequence goes on from VUQG01002886.1 coordinate 10,258, forward strand.
TTTCTCAAAACATATCAGTTCCCTTCAGTGGCGTCAAACTGATCTGTATTGCCATGCATGCAAAATCTGCATTTATGCTATGTTGTTTTGATAAGCAGATTGCTCTTCCTTGGTCAGGTCGTTTTTGACCCGCTAATCAGGGGTGCTCTTGGTTGTCTGCGCTGGTCGTTTTAAAAATGAGCTGGCCGTATTTTTGTTTATAAATTAGTGCATTGTTAGTAGGTCCCACGACAGAACTTTACAGTCCCATTAGTGTGTTTGGGACTTCATGCTAATTTGCTCTGTTTAGTAAATCTGGCCTTAATCTGGCTAGAATGCACTGTTTGAAGTTTTAGGATGGGGTTCAGTAACTAATGGGTGATACTAATCCATTTCTGATAATAATGAATGAGGTCCAAGTGTTGGGCTCCAAGCACCATTGTGCTTAAGTGCATTGTTAGAGAGTTGCTACCATGTTATTACTCTCAAGTCATTAAGTTAAAATAATACAAGAACTTATGTTTGTGGCAGTGTGTTTTTCAGATCTATGGTTTGGGATCCAATCCTTTGTTTTTCAGACTAAGTATCAGCTACATCTGTTTGTAGGTCAGTAGCAAAGGTTGAGCCAGCTTCAGGTATGTCTTTATGAGGATTTTACTGAAATAGAACTGAAGTTGGTCTGAAGATATGTTTTTAATATAATGAGTGGCTGACAATTATGACTTGATTTTTTTTTCTTTTAAGCAAAAAAATTTTGAGTTTTGTGCATTTGACTTAAACTGGGTCCACACATGAAATGTGATTTTGTTTTTATATATACATATTTAGAAGACTACCTTACTTCCACCATGGATAATACATGTCCCCAATGTTAAAAAAGAAAGGACTGCAGTTTCCAAAGTGAACACAAAGTTGACTCCTGAACACAGTCCAGTATCATTTTATAAAAAGAGCATTTATTTCAAAGTTTTTTTTTCTTTTTTTTTCGCTTCGGAGATTGAAGCACATAGTAAAGCAACAGTACAATGTTCAGAAAATATAAGTGTGATGCTGTAACTTTTTTTTAATCTTTATCTTCTTAACACGTTTTTGTTGTAATACTGGAATATTCTGCATGTATACTAAAATAAGAACTTTTAAAATTGTACAAATTGGTACCATAAAACTTGACAGAGAATAAAAACGAGGCGTTCTCTCACTGCAACAAACACAGATTGCTAGTTTTCCTCTTGAACAGGGAGAAAGAACAAAGAAATGCCAAACAGTGAAAAGAGAAACAAAAACGAAAGAAATGAGAGGTTGTATTGACACAGGCATAAACCAAGTCTGTTTAACTTTAAGCAGTAAATTTCTTACGGCGGCCTAAAAATGAAACTAGAATACTGTGTAGTCTCTCCATGTTTAGGCAACTGTACAGATAATAAATCTGAGCTGCAAAGAGTTAAACATGAATTTCTTCCCATGTAGCTGCAGCCAGTAAAAGAACAGTTATAATAATGATAACAATAATAATAGAAAACAACAATAATAATCATAATAATATAATAACATTAAAAAAAGAGATTGAACAAGAACCTACACATTTAAAAAGGATGTTCTGGTTTCAGCCTCAGCAAATGTGGTTCTGAAAACATGCTTATGTTATTTTCCAGTGTTGTTATCTCTAAATAGCAACACATGTTGATACAACAGATGTTGCCGCCAACATGCTGTGCACGGTACTGGAAAAAGACACAATGCACATTTCACCAACCTACATTTACTGTGCTGGCAGACAGTACATCCCATCTAAAGACTGTGCGGGGCGCAGGTTGGATCCTCAAAGTGATATATCACGTCAGCACGTTGCTCTGTACACACCTAACATGGAGAATAGTTTGCTTTCTGAATATACGTCTCAAGTTACAAAAAGAAACAAAAGGAGAAAAAAAGAGAATGCACTGCGTTGCAAGAGTGTCCATTAAGTTTAAGGCGATTTTTAGAGCTCACAGGTTTGTACTCATTGTGACTGATCATCATCAGTGGACTCCAAATGAGGAAGTGATCATTCGTTGGTAGACTCGGTATGGGAAGTGATTGTTGTTGTGAGGAATGGGGACACAGGGCGAGGGCATGGAGAAGGGCAGCTTTTTCTTTTCAGGTCTTCTCTGCAGTGAAGAATGAAAACAAAGAATCATCCACAGTTTGAAAATTGAATCCTTGTTGAGTCTGTCTCTTTTTGAGAGTAGAAAAATTGTATCTGTGTAGCATTTTCAGTCCTTGTGTTCCTTTGTCTTTGTATAGCTGCTGAAGATAGCATTCTCTTACTCCTTACTTTTGTTGTGTTTTTACCCCTGGAGTTGTTGTTTATTTATTATAAGGCCACCATACTGTGAAGATGCTGCAAGCATCTTCACAGTATCAACAACCCAGAGTCGGTCATGCCATCAAAACGACAGTACCTGCTGAATTCGGCACACACACGACACATCGGGAAAATCATTCCATTTGATTTTTGACCTTACTAACACATCTGTACATTTTATTTCTATTTAATAACATCAGGCAGTTGCTGGAATCCAAACAAGCTCTTTCTTTAATTAATTTATTTCTCTCCCTTTCTCTTTGTCTTTGAGAGATCAACGAAGGGGATGTACTCCACGCAGAAACCTTTCAAGGGAATAAAATTTCCCTCAATAACCATAAAAGAAGAATGTGAATCCAGTCCACAAAAGTATATAGAACCTCTAATAAACTAAACATTTTGCTAAAAGCAAGTCATTTTGACCATACAGCAATGTTTTTTCCATCAAATTACTCCCAAACAGACAAATTGCTGACATAGCAAATCTCCCAGCCCTGCAATGTTCAAGTCTGTAGAAATAGAAGGAGGGAAAGAGACACAGAAAGGACAAGGAAGATTTGGGAAAACCGGGAGTGTTTTATGTCCAGGTGTTCATAATGTGTCCATTAACAAATCATCTTGGAGGACTGGAGCGTTGCCATGGAAGGGGGAGCTGTTAACGCTTGTTGACTAATTGGCATGAACTGATCAGTTGGTAGTTGATAACAGTTGGGAACTGGGGAGTGTTAACCCTCAGTTAACAAATCCTCATGGAATCAAGAAATCAGAAATCGGGGAGGCGTCCACTCAGTGAGACCACTGTTAAGAGTCTTCACCATCATCAGCATCATTAATGGAGCAGTCTTTGGTCCCGTACAAATCTGCCAGCTTCTTAAACCTCGGCCCCCAACTCTGCAGATAGTCATAATCCAAGTCGGACTCTGTTGTGACAGACTCGAGGGAACTCAATGACCCAGCCAATGATCCTCTGCCTTCATAGCCGTAGATCTGAATGGAGTCGTAAGGAGGTGCAGTCGGGTCACTGTCAGCTTCTGCAATTCGAGTCTTGATGAAGTCATCCACATCAACACTGTTGGCTGCGGGGCGGCCAATGCCGGGCCTGATGGGATACTGAAGTTCTGGTTTGATATCCTTTCTTGGCAGGAAACCGTTGGCACCATCTGGGTTCTGAAAAGTCAGACAAAGAGAGAAAGGACACTACCGTCAATTATGTCTTGATGCATTCTCAATCATCCAGGAAAGAAAATCTCCAAAAGTTGATTCTGTTCATCTGATGAACAGAATGAACAGAATCAACTTTTGGAGATTTACCGTCAATTATAAACTTAAAGATGTATATTGCAGAGAATGAACAAGCTTAAGAATTGTATTTATCTGCTGGCAGATAAGGTGGATTATTAACCAGATTTAAGTACTTGTAGGTTTTTAGTGTAATGTTTATATGCATAAGCAGAAACTGACAGTTACAGATTGCTTTTGACCTGCCTGAGGCTGAAGCAGCAGACCCTCAATTTCCTCCTATCCCCATAGACTTTTATCTTTAATACCAAGATGGTTATTGCCACTCGTCCTCTCACCCTTACCTGCAGTGTGGCAATGTCGAAAGCCTCTGTGTCCTCCTCACCGCCTCCCTCGTCGTCATAAGTGATAATATTCTCCCGGATGTCTTCCTCCTCGAAAACTATCAGTGGCTCTTTCTTCTGACGCCTCAGTGCAACAAACAACACCACTATTGCTGCCAAATAGAAAACAAAAATGCACAATTTTAAAGTTTTTTTTTTTTCATTTAATAAATACATTATAAAAACCTTCATGATTACAGGTAGTAGACAAGTTAATCGTGGATAATTAGTGTGCACTGTGGGAGGTTACACTTTGGACATTTTAATTCATATAATTATTTTATTATGTTATACACGCATGCAATTTTAATTCTAAATTGTCATCAACATGACAAACTCATCAAAGGTTTTCAAATGTGTTGTACTCTGTGTAAAATGCATTGTAAATTAAGGTTGAAGAATCAGCTAATGGCTTGTGAAAGATTTTCTGTTTTGAAAGCATATTTATGACGAGCTATAAGGCTAAAAATAGATGTGTTTCTATGTGTGTGTGTGTACTCTAAAGAACTGTCTTGTGTGCATGTGTGTTGTAATAAAAAAAATGTATGTTTGTGTGTGTGTGTATGTTATATATATATATATATATATATATATATATATATATATTTTTTTTTTTTTTTTTTTTTTTAAAAAAAAAAAAAAAATTTTTTTTTTATTTATAAAAAAAAAAT
>VUQG01002886.1:14893-38265 GCA_015106755.1 Etia nguti
TTTCCTGCGCATAAAGGATAACAATACAACAGCGACTATCACTGCTCTCTTATGATTGAGCTGCAGCTTTTCTGTCTGACACACACAGTAGGCAGCAAAGAGGCGGCAATGGAGACCAATTGAAGTGAAAGATACTATGTTTTTTTTTTAGTTGACAGCTACGCTTGTTACTTGTAAGCACAATCAAAACCTTAGCGGCTAAAAAAGCCTTCACCAAACTACCTTTTCAGCAGGCTTAAACACTGACAAAAGTGGTACTTTCAAGGTCTTCCATCCACCTAATAGGTACACCCTGACTATGAAAAAAACCCACAAACCCACTCCTGTGGCTTTGCCTCCTAAACTCTCCAGAAACCTTTGGAAAAGGCTAAAAAACATTAAAAGTCAAATGTTGATATTTTGTTTACTGTTTCTTTATAAATAGTTACATATTAAAAATGCAGTTTGAATACATTTTGAATAAATAGTTCAAATTAATTTAATAATTTGGCTGTAAATAATTGATCTTACTTTAATGAACCATTGGATACATTTTTATTTTTTACTGCACCACTAAAGTTCTTCATGTAGTCCCAAATTTTTCAGTGTGGGGCACCTGTGGTCCTTGGAGATGAAAGTAAATGTCAAGCCCTGCTATTGCAACATTTCCAAGTACAATGTGTGAACCCGCACTAAGTGATTATGCATGGATGGGGTATGAGAGTGATTCTGTAAGTGCTTATACATAAGTGATTCCTTGACCTCTACTCTTAAGAAGATCAAACGATGCAGCACAGTTTGAACGAGGAGTCAAAAATAGGAGGCGGCCTGAGTCAATTGCTGATGTTTCACCTCAGTGTAAAGTAAATGTCAACCTTTTTGGTATTACTAGGAAAATTTGCGATTAAATGGCTCAGTCTATAAACACACCCTATGCAATTTTAGAGCGGCCTCCCTAAAATTTGATCCAGGAATGAATAAATGTCATATATTTTAGTAATTACCCCCCAAACTAACAATTAAGAGTTTTGTTCCTTACCAAGCAGAATAACAATACAAGCCAGGATAGCTATCAGGGCTCCAGTGCTAAGACCAGCAGGAAGGACGTAGGGCTCCACGTTACAAGACAGAATCGTGTCTTTGCTGTCACAGGAACAGACTCTGATGGTCAGGGTGTTGGTGCTGCTCATAGCGGGAATACCGTTGTCGTTTATCTCGATGGGAAGGTAGTAAACATCCTGGGTGAGACGACTGAATCCCTTACGGAGCACATAAATACTGGCTGTGCTGTCTGTAGATAGAGAGAGAAATAAGATGGTGAATATGATGAAATGATGGAAGGTTGTTCAACTTCCAAAGGACTATAAAAAACACATGCTGCTGAATTTTTTGGCTTTTATGTGCAAAAACTCCCATAATCCCCCTTTGCACACATTTTTCTTCTTTAGCATTGTCCGCACACACAGACCTTGCTGCCTGAACACAGCAGCCAATGAGGTGTGACTTAGATTTGTATTTAATAGTGGGTCCAGTCATCAGTTCAAAAGTAATCAAAGACCAGTTATTGCTGTTACGACACCAACTTGCTGGCTCTGCCTTTGTAGTACCCTCTTTTGTCTGCCTTTTTTCCATCCCTCCCATGCCATTCTTTCGCATGTATATTTTATTACTAACAGAGGATTACACTATATGAGGCATTTCAGAGGCTATATCGCAGGAAAAACGGTGTCTAACTTATACATTAAAAATACATAACAAAGCCATACAGGTTAAGCATGTACAAACTACTGTTGTATAATAATAATAAGGTATAAAATGCAGACAGATCCCCTCTTGGAGGTTAAATTTAGTATCAATTTAACCCTAAAACCTACAAATTTTAGGACAGACAGCAATTTTTTTCAAGCTCTGTTCTTTTTCTTTTTTTAATCACCGCATGTCATTTTTAATAATCCGCCTTTATTTTTCCATCTTGCTTTGTTTCTCCTAAAAATCTACGGGTTATGCTGATTGTTCCTGAATTCATCATTCTTTTTTTTCTCTTTCCATGTTCCCCAGTTGTTCTTTACACGTGATCAGGTGTAACGACAATCTAATAATTATACTTCCGTGAAATCTCTTAACATTTCCAAAGAGTTTACAGAGAAATCTAATGGTAACTCACTGTAAACTTTACTGTAGGATTTACAATATAAAATCTTTGAGTCATGCAAAAAATATTTTACATGTCACTTCCACAAGTAAATTAAAAGAAAAGGAAAAGGAAGATAAAAAAAACTCAGAAGTGTTCATAACTTCTATCCAAAAGCTATGAAAGTTACTCCAAACTCCACTCCCTGACAGAAACATCTTTCTGTTACTGATGCTACTGCCATCTGTCACCTCCTGCCAACACAGCTACTGTCTGAAAGATGTATGTGTGATGCAGTGTGCAGGTGTGTGCTTCTGAGTCCTCTGAGAGGCTCTGGACTCTTCTCTATCTGTCTGCGTGTCTGTTACCTTGTGGTACTGAAAAGGTCACCCTTTTGCAGTGTTCTTCAATGATAGAAATCGCACACATTTCAAGCTGCTCATTTTAAAAACACACCTAGACTTTTGATAATATAAAGCTTAGTTCAACACATATCACATTTCCACTTGTTATTGCTTTGTACTTCAGTAATTCACAGCTTCTTCTATAAATAATAGGGCTGGTCAATATGTAATTTCAGCACTGAAAAGGAAGGAAAACTAAAACGCATGCTGCGACTTCTGATTTCTCTGTGCAGCTGGTGAAATGAGTGAAGAACAGGAGAAAATCATAGAAAAGGAACATTTAGTTGAAAAGAAATGTACGGACCTGTGAGGTGACTCTAGATTGGACTCGGGCTCGGTTAGTTTGAGAATGCAAGAAATGCACGGGGTGCATTTCGCCTGTCCTCTCTCTTCTCCACTCTTTCTGCTTTCCCACAGGCATTCAGAGTGGGTCAGTTTCTGCATCCCACCCCTACTCTATTCAGTCAGGAGGCTGATTAAAGGCTACACATTACAGGTCTGCGGTGAGCCTCCACCTTACAGTGGAATTCTACGTACTGCTAAAGCTACATAGAGCAGTCCTGGAGGAAGAAACAGCCCTTTTCCTGAGGAAGTCAGACTGATACCTCAAATGAAAAATAAACTGCTGGTTTACTCGTGGTTCCTGAGATATTTAAAAGTAGAATGGGAGGCAGAGCCTTCAGCTTCACCCCGGTGACCCTGAATTCTCTCTTAGCTGCACTGTTTCTTGTCCACTCACCTTTTTCACTAATTATGTGTTTATACACCACTCTGCATTAAGTGAATAGTTATTATCAGTCTCTTTCACAGCATGTTTTTCTTTTTGTCCTGTCTTCCATCCATGTCCGACCAACAGGTCGTAGAAGATGGTTGCCGCTCTCTGAGCCTGGTTCTGCCTGTGTTCCTTCCTGTTAAAAGGGAGTTTTTCCTTCCCACTGTCATCAAGTGCTTGCTCACAGGGGGCCATTTGATGGTTGGAGTTTTTTCTGTCTTATTCTAGGGTCTCTACCTTACCCTATAAAGGACCTTCAGGTGGCTGCTGTTGTGATTTGGTGCTTTATGAATTGAATTGAACTGAACTGAATTGAAGAAACACTGGAACTTCTCCAGTGTTTAATGTGATAAAGGTTGTTATGTGATTAAATAAAGGTCTTTACATACATACTATACAGTCTCTCCAATTATTTTGGAGTGATTTATTCTTAAAATTTTATTTTACTCTACTTAAAATTCCTGCATTTTCCATATTACATTGTATTGAAACAACCTTCGTTTTCAGTATCATTCAGCTCAAATCTATAGCAGCGTTCTCCAGGATTACCTCGTTCTCTTTTCCTTTTTTCCATCTTGCTCCCAGTATTAACAAAACTTAATTCAATCAGCTGGCCCCCGAAGATGTATGTACAGACGGACAGAGACCCCACTGCAATTAATACAGCCCGCAGGACATGTGTGCATTCATGTGCGTGTGAAATTCAGAGCACCTGCTGATTTCTACAAGGTACTGTAAGCCTCCATCTGGTTATGCTTTGATCTAATCTGAGTGAAAGGGGGGGAGAGAGAGAGAAGGAGACAGCAAATGAAGAAACGGTAAGACTGGCTAAAGAAAAGGGTGGAAAGAGAAAGGGAAAAAATCAAAAAGCAGGGGGAAAAAAGCGAAGACGTGGAAGGGATGGAAAAAATATTTTAAAGGTCATCTACCTCTGTTGTCTTTGAGGGAGAAGTTATGGTTATGAGCAACTTCTGGAGCAAGGTTGAATGTGAAGTGTTGTCTGTAAGCCATCTCATCCTTGTCCACTGCGCTCACTGTTTCAATAACCTAATACAAACAAATTGAAACACAATCGGAAGGAATTAAATGAATGTAAATACTGTTTCTGGCTACATTTAGCTTTACCATCATCCCACCAAACACATGCATTTTTTTTAATTGTCTCACACAGACAGCCTTACCTTCCCCGGTGCGACAGTTTCACACATGAGGACCTCATTGTTGGTCGCGAACTCTGGGGGGTTGTCATTAACATCTTTCACTTTGATGTTGACCCGCACTTTGGTGTCTTGGTGATGGCCCCCTGCATGTATAGTACACACAGTACAGTGCAAAATCATCAGTATTCAGCTCCATATAAAAATTCAAAGCAGTGTCAAAGTCATTAAAGGCAGAATGTCATTTGTATGTATTTGTGATTGCCCGTGTGTCTGTATTGTAATCCGCTTTTGGCATCGAGTGAATGAAAAAACTGTGAATATTTTCCATCAAAATTGCCTGTCAATCAGTCAGCCACTCAGCCAGCTATTTATTATTTTGATTTTCAAAAATTATAGACGAGTTTCTGAGACATCAAAAAAAAAAAAAAAATACAGTCAAACAGACTGCCACTCATTTAGTTGCAGCTTCCACAAATGTCAAGTTATGCCTGCTGAAGATTAAATGAAGAAAAAAAAATGTGATGCAGACAGAATGATGTCTAAACAGCCAAAATAGACACAAAAAATATGACATCCAGAATATTAACTCAGAAAGATGGAGTGCACTTTTCTTGCTTTTCATCTTTAAAAAAGAAAAACCATCCATTTCAGTGCTGTACTGCCTTGCATATTTGCAATTCTAGTCAGTGTGATTTTCCACTACCCTTTCATTACTAGGCACTTATTTAGCTTCCCAGGGTCTGTATGTGGTTAGCATAGCCTGCAATGGTCCTAGCATTGTGGGCGGCAAGTCCGTTTCCATCTGTCCGTCTGGCGTCTAGCACACCACAGGGAAACCACGCAGCACTCTGCTAGTTTGAGCCCCAACCACAGAATACCAGGGTGGGGCCTCTGTGGCTTGAGGGAGGGTTGTTGGGGCTAAAGCCAGGGAGGGAAAGCTCCGGAGGGCCTGTGGGTTGACTGGCATCTCCCCTGTTTCTTCCCCACGTATTCACTACAGTAGACTGTTGGGGTGGAGCTCATAATTAAAAGTTATAGTGGTGCTTTAACTGTATTTACTTCTCTTTTCATTGCTGTGGGGTTTTCACCAAAAATCTAACTTCTATATAAAGTAAACTAAAAAATAAACTCATTTAAAAAAACGATTACAATTAAGGAAAACAGTTTAGCTATAATAATAGTTAACATCTTGCTGTTGCCTTTTTTTATCTACTTGTTCTTTGCCCCCTTATACAATTAACATGTATCAAAAGCCAGCTCAGTGTAGCAAATCTTAGTTTTCATTTCTGGCAAACATTAGACACCTTCCACTGAAAATGTCCAGGAGTTATAGATGGGTACACTTATCAGAATGACACCACTAAGTCTCAGCTGTAAAGCGTTCGTCATGAAGTCAGTTCATCCCCTCTGATTCCAGACATGTAATTAGTTCATCAAGATTTAGGCTTTTTGCTGCTGACAATCATAGCAAAAGGGTTAACTTTAGTCCCACCAAGAGGAGAAAAAAATTACAGCCCACAGCTTGAATCCACTTAAAGTCTGTACATAAGATGTCATGGAGTGTATCCAGCACTGCAGGACGACAGCCTGGGCTACTGATGCCAGCAAATGTACAGCCTGGTGGCTATCTGGGAATTTTCCATCTGTTTGTTCTTGTTTGACTTTTTCTTCTCATACTACATCAGCATGTGTGGTTTCACGAACAGAAATGACACAAAGGCTAAGATCAAACACAGGGAGAAGCTCATTAACTCCCAGAATTGCTGAAAATAAAATCAAATTTGCACTTAAATAGATGTTGTTTCACTTCACATTCAAATGTATCATAAAAGTGTCTGAGTCCAAACTGTATATATATTAACTTTTGCTATGCATATAATGTCTGTGTAGGCAATATTTAACAGATGTATAGGGACTCATTTACCACACATCAGAATCAGTCCCAGTTGTCTTGTATTTCAGAGTGCATACATACCAATCTCTGTAGCTGACACAGATATATTATGCCAGGGCTGTGTTTCTCTGTCCAGTGGTTTTGTTGTGGTAATCATGCCATCTTCTGTGTTTATACTGAAGAACTGCTCTACATCTGTGTACCGAGGGATCATGTACCTACACAGAAAATTAGCACTCATGCGTTATCGGTATTACACACAAGAACTAATAGATTAAAATATATATATATATATATATATATATATATACTACAATATCCAATACATATAGCATGCAGTGTTTTCGTTTTGTACTATTTTGAGGGACCACTTGTGAAAAAATGGTAACAGTCTAAGTCCATTTTTATAAAATGAGTCTTGTTATGCCTTTGTTATCTTATTTTGCATACTCGCTCTGTCGAAAATGTCTTTAATACATAATATTAAATAAAATATTTTACAGCCTAACATCTCTGAGTCATATTGTTTGCTCAGTGCAGCTGAATGAAGGCTAAAAGTTGTTGGGTTTTTTTTTTTGTGATGTTCCACAGTATGAAAAGCCAGTTTCTTTCACTGCTACAAGCCTGTCGTAATTAATGTATTTGTGTGTGTTTGTAGCATGAACACTGTTACCTGACAGGATTGTTGGCAACATCAGTGTCCTTAGCATGAACTCGCCCCACCTGAGTGCCTGGAGGGGCATTCTCCTCTACCTCAAAAGTGTAACTTGGAGCTATAAAGACAGGAGGCTCATCTGCATCCTCCACTGATATCTACGAGCATAAATACGCAAGAAAAAAAAAGCTGTAAGAGAGTTTCTCTGAGACTTTTTAAAAAAAATAAGACAAATATCAAACTCATGTCATATATTTGTTGTCTTTATCTGTACCTTTATTGTGGCTTCGTCTTTGTAAGGGCCCCAGGCAAGGAACTGGGGATCAATGTGAGGGTTGGATCCTTCCACCTTCAGAGTGTATGACCTTTTCGTCTCAAAGTCCACCATCTGACAAAGGGGAAAGAAATAGAAGTTGTTAAAACAGTCCCTTCCTGTTTTTAACTGTAAACACTCAAATCGATTTTATTTTATTTTTTTTGTCTTTCAATTTGTTATATCTGCAGGAAAACGCACATCATTTGCTTTGTGACGTTTATGCATGCCCAGCACTGTGCACTTTTAAGGCCTTGTGATAGGGGGAGCTGTTGCTACATGAATAAGAGCAGACACATTGTTAGTTTGGGTACTACAACTATTACAGACCAACAAAAGTAAAAGTAATCCAAATACCAACTTTAATTTCCAGATGGTTTGTACTGCATGATATAGCATGATATGATATGATTATTTTGGGACCAGAATGAATCATTGGGTTGTTTCTTTTCTGTTTTTTTATTTTTTTATTTTTTTTATCGCCAGATGAAAACAATACCTGTCTGCCTTTAATGAGCTGGGATTAGGTTTGGGAGTTTGGGACACCACATGATAAAAGGGAATGGAAAGCGGGAGATGAAGCTTCAATCTAAGACCAAAAGAACAGCAGGCTGGTGACAGTTAGATTATTTTATCTATAATAATATCATCTAAATATCTGTCCTTCACATAGAGAGAGGTAAATTAAGCCTTACCTTACCATTTAAAGTCACTGTCATAGATTTACAATACCACCGGCAAGTCAATGTAAAACCCTTAGATTTAATACGTTCTTACTGAACTCAGCTTCAGCTCACTTAGTATTGGTAGAAAACCCACTCACTTTTAATAGCCTCGATTTTGAATTGATTTGAGTGTGTGCTTTGAGGTATTATGCTCAATGTCAAAAGCGTACATTTTCCTCTCATCACATTTCCATTCAGTCATTAAAAAATTAGCACATCAATTATAAAGCCATGACCCTCATCCAAACAGTCTGCCTCATGGTATGCATCTAATGAATATTCCTCTCCATCCTACTGACTGCTTTTCTGATGTACAGGCTATATGCTACTGCAGGGGAAACTTTGGAGTCAACAAATGTGTTGGCAAGCATTGTATAAAAGCTGTAATACCCAAGAGGTTTTCGCTGCTATGATTATGAGGACTCGTGTGTTGCCAACAGCACTTGGCTGTGACTTCATCTGCAGCCCCGTCGTAGCCATAATCATAGTAGTAACACTCTTTTGGGTATCACTGCTGTATTATAAACCCAGATAATAACCACTTTCCCTCACTACTATTTTTCCAGCTGGTATGGGGATGTTAAACTGGCAAAGTCCCAGGAGCAAGTTTGATCTTTTCATTTTCAGGCTACCAACACTTAATGAAATCCCAGTGGGAGAGAGGGCTCATAAGCACAGTGTGAATCGTTAAAAGCAGAGAGAAGCTACTAGAGATTTATGAGGTTGACAAACTGGATGCTAAACAAGTCTACCGAAAGTAAATATTACGGATTTAAGCTGCTGATCGAAATGATTATCCTTTGCTGTGCGTTGAAGGCAGGCAGTCCAACTTATCACTGGTACATTGCCGAATCTAATATCACACTGAAGGGATAAAATCCAAAGTGCGGTGTGTGATCCAACATGGAGGCAGGTAGATAATACCTTCTCTCAGTGGATTCTTCCACACTCATTCAGTTGCAGCACTATTCCACTGTTGTTGTCAGTGAAGGTGTTTAGTGTGATGATAGGTACAATAGTAGTAGAATAGATGTGACCCAGTTCTTTCATTTTGCCTTTTGCGTCACACTCTATCTCATTTGTGCACTCTCTTTTTCCTATACCCCAGATCCAGTATTTTCATTCTCTTCCTACTTTTGTAATCAGTGTGAGATGATAAAAATAATAATAATTTTCACAATAATGTCCCCCCCTTCCTATTGCCTTCTTGAAAACACAAGCAAACACACAGCTTCTTAATATTCTGTGGACTGGTTTCGTCAGGACACAGTTGAAAGAGAATAGCTGATTAAAGCTCATCCCTGTGTGTGTGTGTGTGTGTGTGTCTGTGAAGAAAGTGAGAGAATAGAGATTAGCGAAGGCTACTCTTGACGTGTGAGCCTGCACACGTGCTCTTGTGTGTGCAAATGAGTGCCTTTAATTTTGCGTGGCACTGCCTTCGGGGGGCAAAAGGCATTGATTTCCCTCGAGAGGCATCAAGACCCAATAATCTCAAACGTGCACATGCACGTACACAAATTACTACACAAACCCTGAGCTGAGATGCCATCATCAGATTGAGAGGAGTGTAAGTGAGGCTAGCAAGGTGAGAGCACCTCTCATTTGTCCTAATGCTCAGTTTAAATCACCATAAGGCTATTAAGCTGTTATTCCAAGAGACACAGGGATCTGTGACAAAGGATGCTCATGCCAGTCAGTGGCCTTGCACACAAACAGCATTTAAATGGGCATGGAACTGTGATCAGCTCAAAGCCATAAACTGCATATAAGAGATTGGCATAGCTACAGTGACTCCACACTTTGAAGTCTCAACATTAGCAGTCTGGCTGCCACTGCATTGGCTGTTGGAACCAGAAGTGACCAAATTTTGATCACAGGGTTGGGTGCTAAGTTAGCAGCTTGCTGCTCCATAAACTGTGTGGGTCGAACTCACAGACACATACAACCACTAATTAGTGCTAAGTAACAAAATAAAGTACAAGAATTCCACTCACCAAAACAGAAACATAAACTGGTTACATGGTGTGCACCATGTTATTTGTGGGATAATTCCACAAATTATACAAATACAGCAGTTACTGGCATTAGCATTGACAAGACCTTGGCAGCCATTGATGATAGCTACCTATGTCTTCACACCTGTCAATCAAAGTGGACACACTTCTAAGTTTCACAGTTAAAACCATATGTGTCTGTGCAGTTGTTATAAAGGAGAAAAATATCCATGGAGGCCAAAATCATTTTAGCACCAGGCTTTAAAATCGGCTTTTAGTTTAGTTGGACATTTTAACCACAGATTGTAGATAAAAGACGGTCACCATGACATCACCCACTGGTTAGCGAAGTCCCATTGTGAACTCTCAAGCTGAGCATTTTTGTTGTTTGCTATCCTGGTGTTTCGACATGATGAGCAAAGGGAGGATCTGTCTGTCAAACTCAATGACAGAGCAGCTCGTGTGCTTTTGGAGCCAGCTTCAAGTAGCCACTCTGCTTCTAGGAACTGAAGTATTTGACACTTCTGTTTTGGTTTATAAAAAAATAAATAAAGTAAAAGAATATCTGGTTCGGGAATCTTTTTAGGATTTTGAAAGTTCTATGGATGTGCCCAACTCGGATAGGACCGATGAACCCACTGTAGAGATTATCTCATCGGGGATGGGAAAGATCCAGGAACCCAGTGGAGTAACTGAAAAGTGTTGCTGGGTAGAAAGACATCTTGCCTAGCATGCAGGTACTGTAGCCCTATTTTGGATAAGTGATGGACGGAAATATGTGTGTCAACTTATTTAAATTCAGTCATTCTTTAAACAAATTCATGTATTTAAACGATTCTAATCTTTGTGTCACAAAGATTAAATTCTGAATGTCTGTGTCTTTTTCTGTTCTTGCACACATGCATGCACATGTGCATATGTGTCTAACACTGCTGTTACAATGAGGTCACTTGTCTATACTTGCAGCTGTGTTGAGTAAGATGTTTACCATCGCTTTTAGCATTTCTCAAGCAGAGAGGTGTTTTTTGCGCTTGTTGTTGGATAAAGCCAAACACATGTGCACACAAAAGTGCACCTACACAAACATAGTGCACCACTTTAGTGTAATCAGTTGATCTCATTTCTTTGATTGGGTTCCTTTGCTTTTCTCCTAATCTGTCCACTCATCCAGTGGTTTCTAACAACTTCTTTGGGGTATTCATGGATAAAAGTGTCAGTATTTTGACTGTTCCAGCCTGTATTTCAGTTCCTCTTCAGATGTAATAATTCTCTCCTGAGAGCTTTCAGGCATAACCATACTTGTACACTATTAGGTTATGCCTAAATTGTGAGTTAACTGCCTTGCTTCAGGGAACACGAATGGTAGCTATCAAGAGAGGAGAGCAGAATTATCACTCACTCATTTCTATGCTTAGTCTTAGTGACAGCAGTGGGAAGAGTACTCCTAACCCTGGCAGTCTTAATGCCATCCTAGAGTTCTGACTTGGAAAGGATTCACTCATGCAGACGATTGTGAGGGAGGAAAAAAAACCATGAAACTGACTTGTATCGATTTATTCACACAGAGATTTTCCCACAGCATCAGTAAAAACGAACTGCGGGTTAAGGGTGGCTGTTCTTTTAAGTAACGTCATTGCTGTCTGGATAGGGAATGCAACTTACCACAAATGGCATCGTAAATCATCTAAGCATATAATTACATATTTTAATATCAAGTCTTTTACTAAATTGGACTTGGTTTGGAATTTAGAAAGAAAAAAAAGTCTTTCCGTCCCATTGTGAACAAAGAGAGATTTGAGTGTACACTTCATTCTTATTTTTCCTGACACATTAACAATATGACCATAAATGCTTTTTTTTTTTTTACTGAGAGATTCAGGGGTCGGATGTCCTGGGAGGGAGAAGCAGACTAGTACAGCTCAGTGGAAGATTCAGCTCATAATCCTGACCTGAAGCTACATATACAACAATGCTTGTGTGTGTGTGTGTGTGTGTGTGTGTGTGTGTTCGTTTGTCAAAGAGAGAGAAAAAAAGAAGAAATGAGTGAAATTCTGCGTGTCTGACAGAGCATTGTGTGCATTTCTGATGGCGGGATCGACGGGGTACAGTTGAGAGAATAAGGGACTGGTTGTGTGCAGGCATTAGAAAGACAGAGAGACTGAGAAAAAGTAATTGTGTGTGCTGAGCTGGATCACTGAAAGCCACAGTTGTACTGTGTGTATGTGTGTGCATGTGTGGGTTACAGTAACAGTGCAGAAGATGAGCTCTGTGGCCTAGGGAAGCATGAAAGTTAATGCACTCTCACTCTCACAGACACAACCATGGACTTTGGTGGTCATATCAAACAATATGAAACTGTGAAGGTTCAGGGAAGGGAATACAACAACATTTTTGAGCTGCTTCAACCCTTTGCTTGCTATTTTTATTTCTTTTTTTCCCTTTACTTGGCTTCACTTATTTCCTAATGCAGTACTTCAACACACAAATATGGACAGTGGTTTAAGTCTGGCTTGGCTGAGGCTAACATTAAACTGCTTTTTCTATAGAAAAAGTGCTGCCTCAACTACATTTCTCTGCTGGCAAATTCAAAAGTGTGCAATGACGCACGCATAGTTTCCATAAGAGCTAGCTGTTGAAGCAGCCACTGTCAAATAACAGACCTTTGGCAAAACTTTCATTACCAGAAAGTCATATAACTATAACCTGCAGTGTAAAATGCAAACAAAACATAATTAAATAACTTTCTAATCCTTTAGACATTTATACTTAATTGGAAATAGAACAAATAAAATGTTGAAAATGAAAATTGTCAATCTCTTTTCCCAAAATGTTCATTGCTTAAAAAATGCTTAAAATCTTTGTAAAAGACTGCATGGGTAAATAGTTCCAGATGAACATGTAACAACCTAACAATAGCAGCAAGTTTAGGGATTTCATCATCTAAATTATATAATATCATTAAAGGATTTAAAGAATCAAGAGAAATCTCTGTAGAGAAAGATAACATCAAAAACCAATAATGAATGGCCATAATCTACGGGCCCTTGGGTGGCACTGCATTAAAAACAGGCACTGCTCAGTAATGGAAATCACTGCATGGGCTCAGGAACTCTTCAGAATCTCACTGTCAGCAAACAGTTTAATGTTACATCCACAAATGTAAGTTAAAACTCAACCATGCAAAGAAACCATTTATAAATAATGTCCAGAAAAGCTGCTCCTATATCTTGAAGCACATTGAAGATGAACTCGGGCAAAGTGAGAAACTATCCAACTGTAAAAATAAAAGCTGAAATTGTTTTTGGAGATAATGGAGGACACTTACTCTGGACTACAGAGCACAAGGACAGGGATAGTCTGGCTTGTTATCCGCACCCATTTCTAAAGCCAGCACCGGTGATAGTTCTGGATTAGTGCATTAGTACACATGTGTAACTCTGTACTGAAGGAAGGACATACCAAAAGGCTAACCTACTACCAACTACCCAAACAGAAAGTGCTTAGTCTAACTATTTCGCATGTACATTTATTTGTGTAAATTCTGCAGCAGTTTGCATAACATAGTTCAACAGCCGGTATGATGGAAGTAAAAATGTCAAAACTATGCTGACTCCAGTTTTACAGTTCTACAGCTGGTAGAATGTGAATGAGTTCAGTCATTTTTTTTATTTTCTTTGGTTAACTACAGCCCTCCTGTGAAGGCACCATTATTACTGTCTAATTACTACAGGCTTTAGAGGACCAAAGGTGATGTATTTCATAGGAAATGTCCTTTTTTTCAGCACGACAGTATCAAACTGAACATACTGATAACATGCATTGCAATTCACTGCTTACATCAAATAAGCATTCATCAGCCATTTTTTATTTGGTATACCTTTTCAGCTGCATGTAAAAGCAAACTGGCTAGTTACACGAGAGCAACTCTGTGCATTTAGGCACTACAGCAGGTTGTCAAGACAACCAGCTAAAGTTCAAACTAAAATTCACAATAGGGAAGAAAGTTGATTTAAGTGACTTTGAATGTGGCATGGCTGATGGTGTCAGGCAGGCTGGTCTGAGTACTTCAGAAAATGCTGATCTACTGGGATTTTCCAACACAACCATCTCTAGGGTTTACAGACCATAGTCGAAAAAGCAGAAAATATCCAGTGTGCATCAGTTTCTGGGTTAAGATGCTTGTTGATGCCAGAAGTCACAGGAGAATGGCCAGACTGGGTAAAGCAGTCAAAAAAACATTTGTCATTACCAAGGTAGTGACAGAATTTGGCATAAGCAACATGAAAGCATCCTGCCTTGTATCAACTGGCTCAGACTGGTGATGGTGATGTAAGATGGCGATGTGGGGGATATCTTCCTCGCTTCGTACCAACTGATTATAATTTAAATGACACGCTCTACCCGAGAATTGTTGCCGATCATGTCTATTGCTTTGCCCCATCTTTGTGGTTTATGAAGTGATAAAATGAAAACAATCTAATAAAGTAAAAGAGGCTTACTCATAAACCCAAGGGAATCATTTGAGAATTCACTGAGCTTCAAAATGAGCTTCACCCTATTGTTTGGTTGTCCAGACCAATGCATTACTCCTTTGGAAAAAGTACTAAAAAAACTGTCTACTGTCTCATAATCAGCAGATACAGTTAGCATAGCTAAAGGGCTAAATATTCCAAAGAGATGGCAAAATAGTTAAGATAAGGGAGTAACTTCCATCTGGTGGACCAAACCCAAGGGAGGAGGTGCAGTTTTAAGTTGCTAAGGTTCTTTCTTTCTTTTCTTACCTTCTTCAGTTTAATCACAGCTTCTCTAGTTTCGGAGTCAGTGGTCAGTTCAAACATGTTGATTCCGTCTCCATCTATTAAGCGGTAATTCACCAGTCCGTTGTCTCCAAGGTCGGGGTCTTTAGCTTTAAGACGACCCACCTCCTCTCCTGCGACTTTATCCTCTGACACAGACATCGAGTACACACCTGGAATATAAAAATAAAGGCAGAAAATGTATTTGGCTTGTGTCGGCTTCTTGGTGATGATAGTGATGACTTTTGGTCACAGCTTGCTTTTGTATTCAACACTGTTCAATCCTTGGCTGGTTGCCACTGTGTTTACTATCTGAGGCAGGGTCAGTTTTGGAGGGCAGTGAGGGATTAACATGAACTATACCATCTGTCTCATATGGCCCAAAGGATATTAATATCCCCTGTAGTGTCAGGTGAGTGTGTGTGTGTTTGTGTGTGTGGGTATGTGAAGAAGCAGACACCTGGTTTTCAGAATGAGAACAGTATGACCATATGTCTACTCGCTCGCCTGTTTTTTTTCCCTTTCCCTTTTCTTGTGCTCTTATTATCTCTCCCCTCAGTTCTACCTGAACCACTCCTCCTTATGTCATCTAATTTTTCTTTAGCCTCTGCTTATTTTTTCATAAAAAAACCCGCTCTCCTCTCAGCACTATCATCTTATTTATTTTCTTTTCCCAAATCTTTCTTCCTCTATCTTTTCCACATTTTCCTATTCTTGTTTGTCTTTTCTCAATTCCTCCTCGCCTCTTCTTTGCCTCTTCCTACACCGAGATTTGGGCATTGAACGCAAAGTAAACTCTACATTTATGGGCTGTACACCGTTAGCGTGTTTATCCTGCTCGTCCAGGTGTGGCAACCCTGTGAATCATGAAATTCAGTCTGTCATGTGGCTTCTGAGCGATTCACAGGACTTGATCCATTCAGCCTAAATCCCTCCTGCCACCCTCAGGCCTGTTACTTTTCCCTCACATCTCCATCGATCTTCACCAAATCCCTCTTCTCCATCTTTCGTCTTCATCTCTGTCCCTGCCTTTTAAACTCCTCTGTGCTGTTTGACTCTATTTGCTAAGATCTTTGCCCTCTTTATCTCTCCTGTGCTTCTCCCTTTTCCATCCTCCCAAATCTCGTCATTCATCCTCACCTCTCCTCCCTCATCGTTCTATTTCTCGCATCCCTGTCTCTCCTCTTCTCCTCCTCTTTTTATGTACCATTTTGGTTAAAAGCTCATTTCATCCCTACCCCCCCACTTTGCCCCTTTCCTCTCTCTTCTCCTGTCATTCTATTCTTGCTTTTCCTAAGTAGCTTAACATCAATGGCTTCTGGCGGCTGAGTTAAACATTGTATGACAGAACACACAGGCAGCTTGGCATACCTGGCTGCAGGCTAAAATGAAGCGCATCACATACAGGAAATGTACATTTACATTTAAAGATGACAGTGGAAGCAAATATGAATTCACTGAGTTCATTACTGCAAAAAGTCAGGCACAGGTTAGTCTCCCATACCAGAGATAGCGAGAGAGATTTCGGCTACTCTCATTACTCCCACAGACTATAAGCTCATAAACCGGCCATGTTCAGATATAAACACTAATGAAACGTCTAATAAGTGTAATTTGTGTAATGACCACAATCTCTTGGGTCGGGAATTTTATCTGATGACTGACTTTAGAACAATGATGTCTTTTATTACTCAGTAATTTCCTAGTCAGACTTGTGATTTTGATGTGTTGTGATATATGGAATTTAAACTCAGAAGCGAAGTTTGATGTCTGAAGAACTAATATGCCTGTGGTGTGTGTGTTAATTATATTGTGGTGGGTGTGGACTGAGTTTGGAATTAAATACTCTGTGCCTAAAGAGCACATAAAGCCTGGGTTTAAAGATTAACCAAATGCATAACAGCACATTTGTTTAAACTATCAAAAGTAATTCCACCTTTGCACAGGTATGAAGAGATTGTCACTCCTGATATTTTTATTAGTGTTTGGACCCTTTATTTAATTTAAACAACTTGCATTTGAAATTATTGATTTATTAGAGCAGCAGAATACAGTTACGTTTGGAATCTACATATAATTGGGGAATGGTAACACAATATTATCCCCTGGAGCCTACAGGTGGCTGCTGGGGTGGTGGAAGGGTTTAATAGTGGGCAGCAATGGTGCTGACATGGCAGAGGGAGAGAAGGGAAACTCTGCAGCTTAAACAGGCCACCGCATTTTGGATAGGACATGATGAGAGTGAGGCACATCACTATAGCTGTGTGATGCAATGCAGCTGTTTCCTGACTAAACTCGCTTACAGGCTTCATACCATTCGTGTTTAAAGTGTTCTGCACACTTTGACTCGTCTTAGATGACATAGGCTTCAGCCCCATGCAACCCCACATTGGAAAAGTGGTTAAAAAAAGTTATGCATTCTATTCTACCTAAATCTAAGAGAAGAGCTAAAACTAAAGTTCTAAGATGAGTTTAATTTTTCCAAGATTTATGAGAATAGACACTTCTGTAATAGAAGTCACTGAAGGTAAATGATGTGCAAACAGATATCGCCCAAAAGATCTTTCACCACTTCAAATGCCTTTTTATTATCTGCTTTGTTCTCCATTGTTCCTGTTCAAACAAGAATGAGAGAGAAGCACTGCGGCTGACATATATTAACAGTATTTAACAAAACCATCTCTGTCATGTCAGCCTAATAAAGACTGAAGTCAGAGAGAGTTAAAGAACAATCAATTGCTATTTGCCTTTGTTTTTCTGCTCCTACTCCTGTCTGTGCTGTGATGGATTTTTCGAGGCTGCAAACGAATGACGCTTGATAATGAGGTGAAAAGAGAGAGAATTGCAGGGACAGAAAGTCTCTGAGAGAAAGAGACATCAAGCCTTAGAGTGGAAGGAAAAAAATGCAGCAGCTTGAATGGAAGCTGAAAAGCTGCTAGAACACAAGAGGGAGTCTAGCTGTGCCATATATATGCATTATTTTTCTGTGTGTTTTTATCTTTTTTATTTTTATTCCGTCTTTGTATCTGTTTTATTTTTGCTGTCTGTCAGACTCCGTTTTTCTTTCGTGACTCTTATCTCATTTTCCAATTTTTTTTCTTCCTCTCCTCTCTCACTCTGCCCAACTACTAAATAAGTAATCACTGTCCTCATTCACACCATCTGGGAGAATTTTCTTGCAGGTGGTTGTCCTGCTTTTACTTTTTATTTATTTATTTTTTGACAAGGGTACCGAGTTCCACAACATATTGTTATTTGGTACGTTGTCTTGCATTACAGGTGTAAAACTGCCAGTGATGCACAGGTAAGTAATGTGGTTATTTAGACATAATGTGGCTGTGTGTGTGACTTGATCCTGTCTCTCGAATATTTTTCACCTGGCTCATGAGGAAAAGTGGATTGCAAAGCGTTCCATGGTTGGTAAAGCACATATGCTGGCTTAAAGGATCAGAGGGTTAAAGCAGATTATGAAGTGGGCTACTTTTTTCTTTTTTTAGGTCAGTTACTAGTCTTTTGTTTAGAGTCCAGAAAATATCTGCCTTAGTAAATCAGCCACTTAAGGTTTTAGGCTCTCCCTTCATTTTTACACCATCTGTCACTATGTAAGAACATGTGGCATTATTAAAGAAACATGCATATGCCAGTATGGGAACTTCTATATATGCTTCTCGTGCTCACTGAAGAAGACGTGCTGGAGAAGAAGTCTTGCCTTTTGAGCAGTTTTTCACTGCTCATAAAACTCTCCATCTAAACTCCCTCAAATGTCCTTTTGTTGTGGCCTACAGCATCACATTTCAGCTTTGCATTGCAACACAGCTGTCAGCTTGTTATAATATACAGGAACCGGAGTGGTGGTTTTGACTTTCTCTCTCTCTGCATCTCCCTGTCTTTTACATTATCTCCCTCACTGCTTCTGCTCATGTCTCTCCCTTTTCTTGCCTATTCAGCCTCTCCACAGGCTAAATCCTGATCCCTCATCTCTTGTTTTCTTCCCATTTCTTCTCTCCATCCATTCCTGAAGCTATTCTGCAGAATCTCTGCCAGGAGCCCTTCTGCTCAGCGCTATAGGAGGGGAGGACAGAACGATGAAGGAAAAAAGAGCCATAACACAAAACGGCAAAGAAGTGGGGTATAAGATGAATGAAATGTGGACATGAAGGTCCACTGGGAAGTGGTTGCAAAGAAAAAAAATGCATTGGTGAATCCTTGGTGAGGTTTAGGATGTTTCTCTTTGAGGAGAACCAGAGAGGTTAAATCGTTCTCTGAATATTTGCTATTTGGCCGTGCGCGAGATGTGATCAGAAAGTTCAAAAACCTTACCCGACATAAATTTGGAAAATCTTTCTTTCAACTTCTTCTCAGGCATCAAAGAAAACTTCCAGCATGGTTGCCATTTTTAAATGTATATTGCACTCTCTAGGTCCCGTTTTGACAACTAGCACTGTGCACTCTGTTGCTGCACTCTGGACCTCAAACTTACACAGATAGCAAACATTATCTTTTGTTTCCAAAACTGATCTGAATTTTTATGGAAGATCATTGCTGCTGATGAAAGCTGGGTCTCCGAAGGGTTATAGTGAAAAAGTCTAGAGTTCCCAAGCCTGAAGGAAGCGTTTTGGGTGTGGAACAAGACCCAGAGAATGCTTATCATTTTTTCAGCATTCACAGAGTTGTGCACCAATAATTGGTTCCTCGGGGTGAGACTGTCAACACAGAGTTTTACTGTATTGTCCTGAGGCATCTGGGGGGAAACATTCAGAGGAAATGATCTGAAGTGTCGTGCATGTCAGTGTGCCATTATGTGCCAGCACAGAGCGCATTGAAAATGCAGGAGTTTTTTGGACTTACCACACAATATTTGCTCACCGCTTGCCCCTGCTCTCCATATTTACCTTGCCATGATTTCATCCACTTCTGGAGATTTAAATCACATTGGAGGATCCAGCAGGCCACTCAGATGCACAAGTAAAAGGTAACCTGACAGGACATGGCAAACCGTGCTGGAAATGGCACAGACTTTTGCAAAACTTGAATGGGAGATCATCATTATCCAACTAAGGTAAGGTTGCTGAGTTTTAGAAGCCCGTTTCCAAAACTTCCAAATCATATAGAGTGGATTTGCAGCAGATGGGCATTTTTAGACTTTGTACAGTATCAAATGTAACTAGAGAAATCACTATCATTGTACTGGTTGTTTATTTTGTCACCGAGGACCCGAAAAGAAAAGAAAAGCAAAGAAAAGAAAAGAAAATAATTTCTATCACTTAATAGAATCATCGGCAGTTCTGTATCATCTGTCATACAGAGAAATAGCTTCAGATAAAAATGTAAACTTCTCATAAAAAATGTTAAAAAAAATAGAATTAAAAAATATTCAAATTTTGTGCCTCTGTCTCCTTCCCCGCGTCAAATCTACCATTCTTCACAAATCCAGATATCCGCTTTTTTCGTTGCACTGCTAATATGTAATTCATCCAATGCCCTAGGGAGGTTTCTAGCTAGTATCCAAAGACAGTCCGTTTTTTGCCTAAAGTTACCTCACTACTTTTTATGTTGCAAACTAATGACACTATGCTCTTGATGTGTATTGAATGCCCTTGCACTGACCTTTGGTGATTATTGCATGGTGCAGAAAAGGCTAGGAAGATGCAGACTGGAAGTTCAGATAAAGTGTAATAGCTCTGCTGTCATTTGGTAAAAGGTCTGACACTTTCACACCTCTAATGGAAATGCCTAACCAGAGAAAAATGACGTACAGCTACACAATACAGTACATATTATAGATGGATAACTAGAAAACGTAGGTGTTTACTCACTCTGTGGAAATTTTGGAGGGTTGTCGTTGACATCTGTGAGGGTGATTTTAACTTCTGTGGTCCCTGACAGCCCTCCCATGTGACCACCCATGTCTTTGGCCTGGATGACGACATCGTACTCCTGGCGGGCCTCACGGTCCATGTTTGGCAAGGCAGTACGAATTATGCCTGAGCAGACAGAGTGGTAACATGAAATTAATGCTAAAATAATGCCTTTTTTAGCCTTTTTGGAAAACAAAACCACTGGAAGCTTGTGGGTGAGGTTTTATGGATTTTTGAATGATGAAAAAAAACAGCAGATGTCTGTATGTCTACTCTTGTGTTGTATATGCTACTGTACTTGTGTTTTGTCATACCATGTACATCATGTGCATTTTACATGATGTCATTACAAATTATTAAGAATTACAATAAGGAATTGTATACCCGTTGAACTTCATGAATGAAAACGTTAAACAAATCCCACTTTGAAAACACTATCAGTTGCTAAGCAAAAACTACCAATTTACAACGTATTTATTTCAAGATACTTCATTTTGTAAGAGAACGCATCATCACTCATCATTTAAATAAATAAGAACTCTAGTAGAACATTTGTGAAGTCTTATTTTTATCTATTTCAAGCCCCAGTGATTTTTCTCTGTTTAATTCATCACCCACTACTCTCTTTCCATCTCTCTCTTTCTTTCTGCACATGTCTAGCTGCAGTGTCAGAAAGGCTTTCTGCTGTCATATTATGCCAAAAGTGTGTGCGTATGTCTGTGACAGCATGGAAAGCTGATAATCTCCAAACCAATTAGAAATGTGAGCTATGGATTTGAGCCAGTCAAATACCCAACACTGGTTTGATTAGCCAGATTTACTCTGCCCAAATCTCTCTGCCTCTCTGTGCCCTAACCACTCTCTTTCCATGAACTCTCTCTCTATAAACCAATTTTTCTCTCCTTCTCTACCCTAACCTCTCACTTTCAGTTCTTCTTCACTCTCTCTGACCTAGCACAGCTCAGTGTTTGCCCTAACCTCTTTCCTTACATCCAATTTCTTCTTTTAATGCAAACCCAAATATTAGGCCTCAGCTCTGCAGGGACCAAAGCTGAATGTCCGCTGGGGACCTCTTTCTACAGCTTGCCTTCTTTTCCTCACCAATTTCATTGGAAAGGATGTGTAGTTACGCGATCCCTCTAGCACAGAGTTCTTGGCTTTTTTACATTAAGAGCAGTAGAAGATGGAAATGTGGAAGAATAAAAAAATGAGTTTTGAGTTTGGTCTTTGCAGCAACCAGTTTTTATGAGATGCCTGGCAGACGGCACTACAATATTAGAGTTTAAAGTTTAAAGTGATTATTTTTCATAATTAATTATATTCACTTAAAAATTTTGTGACGGTTAAAGTTTGTTCTCTGTTTGTAGCGGTGATTATTCCTATTGATTTGGCAGTTGTGCTTCCCCCACGTTCTAACTCCAGGTGATACAAAGACACCGATTACCGGAACGTGCAGAGAAATAAAAGGGAAATGCATTGTTGTATCGTTCATGACAAGCTGTTTTTGTAGTTGATATTAGACCTGTGTGCATACTACATCACTGTAACATCAGGGCCTTTGAGCCATGGTGTTTTGTTGTGTTGTAGACAATTATAAGCCTAGTTCAGGGTTTTGTTTGCAGCCTTACCTGTCTGAGGCTCCACAGAAAAATAGGGCTGTCCTTGCAGTATGCTGTACACCAGTCTGGCACTGTTGCCGTAGGTGGGGTCATCAGCATCTGTAGCTGTCACCTGCAACACTGACGTACCTACAGGACAGAAACACAGACATGACAAAAAAGTCAGGAGGAGATAGCTCTACCTTAGTGATTCGGTTCAGGAATGGTTTGACAAACAAGCTTGTCACAAAAATGTGCGCCGATTCACCTGCCTGCACTAGCCGGATGGGAAAGGGAATGAAAAACACTCTCCTGTCTCTCAGACACTGCGGCTGAACGGGCTCCTATGGGGCTGGTCTCCACTATTATTTCTCTACATTTCATCATTGTCTTGTGGAAACATCCAGTCTCCAATTTTGGTGATTTTCATGTTTTAAATAAAACAGCATTTCCTTCGTGCTCTGACAGAGTTCAACAACCCCATGGATTTATGCAAACCTTTCAAAACTCTTTGAATAATCTGAGAAATGCATGGTTGTTGAGCCCGAAACATGACAGTTTATCTTAGTTCCAAAAGAAAAAATGGACATTTCACAGATATGTTTTCACCCAAAGCATCTGCATCCAGTAAATCCCTGTTAACTCAGCTGACACAGTTATGCTGAGCAAATAGGCCAAGTAAATTAAATTTGCAGAAGTGTGAAATACATTCTATTAACTTTGCATTATTACTGAAGTTTTGCTTTTCCGATGTAACTCAGAAAGGTGTTTCTTCAAATCAAATCAAATCAAATCACTTTTATTGTCACATCACATGTGCAGGTACACTGGTACAGCACATGCGAGTGAAATTCTTGTGTGCAAGCTTCACAAGCAACAGAGGTGTGCAAAATACAAGAAACAGGAACAAAGCAAAATATAAGAATGGGAATCTGAGAATTATATGAATAGATATATGTACAATATAAGAGTGTATGTGCATTACTGAATGTGTATACTAAATATGTATATCTGTGTGTGTGTGTGTGTGTGTATATATATATATATTTTAAAAATTAAATAGAATAGAATAAACAAAAAAAAAAAATATACT
>VUQG01002890.1:3321-14150 GCA_015106755.1 Etia nguti
AATTATTTTTTCTAAAAAAAAAAAAAAAAAAAACTTTTTTTTTTTTTTTTTAATCTGTCACTCCTGCTTAGCTGTGCTCTGCAAGTACCACATGAGAAGGGAGAATGTGTCACTTAAATTTGTTCAAGTACACATGTTCTGTTTGAAGCTCGGAGCACATCACATGATTTTATAGCCCGTTTTGGCCATGATGAATATGATGGCTTTTCAGCTGTGCACATTTGCACTGGTCTGCAGAAATGAGGCAGACCACCTTGAGCAGTCACTACACATTATCTTAATAGTGTTTGGGGCTTTAGGAATCAAATATTCTGCCTCCTGATTGAGCTTTAGGTAAGCTTCCCAAGTAGTCCGGATGATTTCAGACATATCTCATTCTGGTGGAAGCGGTGCATATTTGAATGCAATTCTGTAGTTTCGTGTGTTTTAACAACTGTAATCTGAAAGCAATCTGCGTGCCTTTCCCCGTAACCCACAATAATCAGCTGTACGAATGTGTGAATCTTTCAACAGTCAATTACAATTTTAAAAGACTTGGATGTTTTTGTGATGCTGTTTGCAACCACTGGATAACAAATTCTGCTAGAGATGTATCTGATGAGCCTCTGACCGGCTAGACCCCAGCTAGACCCCCTGAGTGAGGGACACACAACCAAAACCACACCAGCTTGGACATCACCTGGCTTAATAAGGTAAACGTCAGCTGTTGGGGAACCAGGATATCCAGTTGTTAAGTGATGACCTGATGAACCTTAAACTTAATTGTTATACCTGGTAGAGCAGCCACACTGGCCATTTTATTAAAGATGAAAGAATTTAGACAGTTTGTAAGTATCAGTGATGCTGCAGTGTTCGTTTGACTTTAGGACCAGAAGTGGAGTTTGGGCCTGGAAACGGCTAATGACATCAGACTTAAAGACTGGATACTGATGGCAAGCAGGCTTATATGGACAAGGACAGAACATCAATGAAATGCCACTATGTCAGTCGATCCAATGAGAGAGGTTTTATGCAACTCATGGGGAACTATAAACGAGCAGAAGACCACCATCCACACTGTCCAACAAACTCATGTTAGCTCATTGCTATAACAGCAATAGAAGAAAAGGACTACCCAAGCTGGAGATCCAGAGGGAGCAGCACAGTGGGAACAACAGTGAGCAGTATGGATGTGATGAGCCAATGCAGGTAGAAGAGAGCAGTGCAACTTAACTACATGACGCTCAAACACCTGTATCTACTGAACTAAGGGTGAAGATTTCAGCTCGACTCAAGGTAGTCACCCAACCAAGGGCACGGCTCCCCCAGCTCAGTCCCATCATCATCACTTTTATCTCTACTTTTGGTCTGAATTCTTTTGAAATTTTTATGTTCTGTGTCATTTTGGAGAAGCATCTTCACTTTTCATCTGTGGCCACTCGATGTGCTCATGATCAGGCAAAAAAAAACTGTCAAAATGCTTTTCTCTTTGTTGTGTGTCTTCTTGATTTTTTTTTTTTTGTAAAGATCAAGCTGCAAAAAGGCTTTCACATGTTCTGTTTTTAACACACGCACACACACACACACATGCACACACATAGAGAAGAGGCAGAGATGTAATATGTTGTGACATGTTTGAGTGGAGCTCAGAGACAGAGTGAGTGAAGCAGAGAATGTCTTTAATGTAACACCTACTCATCTACATCAGAGGCAAACAAGTCGAAGACACCTCTATAGACAGGCTTTCACACTGACTCACCCCACCTTCCTCTCTCTCTCTTCCTCTCTCTCTCTCACACACACACAGACACACACTGCAAATGTAATACCCTCCATATTCCATCAGGTTTTCAAATGCTGGTTCCAAAAAATTTGTCACGAACAGACACAGAGGCAGTACAGATGCACAATAAAATGAATGAAATGTAATTAGCAGCAGACAATAATATAAATCTGTTGGTCTGATAACCTTGACCAAATTAAAAACTAATTAAGACTCCAGCAGCTTTGTAATGCTGTTTTACCCCCACACAAAACTTAAAGGTCTAAAAGCTTTTTTTTCTTCTTCTTTTTTTCCAAATGTCATTTACTGCCTCGGACAATGAAAATCTTTTTCTTGGCATTATGCTAGTTTTGTGAAGCCACTCTGCAGTGATTGGGGATCATTACTGAGGAAGTGTTGTGACTGATGAGCGGCCCTCGGGGTTAAATAAGGTGCTGTGCAGAGAGAATGAAGGTGCTGCTATCAGTGGAGAGTTAATGAAATGACAGTGGCTATAGAGACAGTGTTCAGTGATAAAAACAAGTTGCCAGGCACCCTTTTTCCTCCTCTCACATCTCTCTGTTTCCTCCGGAGCTTAGTGTGACTATAAATACCTTCAAGGTATTCATGTGTCTCAAGCTGATGGGATTACATTGACTACTAAGATGGGCCGGGCCAGAGTTTTAATAATTAGTTGTCTATACAAGTTTAGCAGGTCACGGAGATATTCAGGTCAGGTTTCTTTGTGGCTAAAATAATGACAGCATTTACTTAAATCTGCAGCTCTTTTCTGCAGATTATATCTTCAGCCCAAAACTTTGCTGTTTGAGATCAGTGCTCTTATTGGATATTACAGTTGTTTTCAGACACAAAGCTACTAAAATCCCACTTTATCTGCTCGGCACTAAAGACTAGAAGTAAAAGATGGAAGCATGCACTGTGATGTCACTAGCTGGTTTGTGGACCACTATTTGAAAGCTTCTGTTTTGGAATTTCGGACACCATCATCATTTAATTGTAAGCTTAATGTGACTGTATTTGTACAGTAGATATACATGGGGGTGTTGGCAGCTATCACTGGCTAGCTAGTTTATTGTGCAACAGTACTGGGGTTGTTTCTGAAAGTAAGTAACTGCTCCTTTTTTGTCTCTCTCTCCTTATTGTCTATGAGTACAAAGTCGTTTTTTACGCTACACATTATATTACTTTTGTTTTACTGCCTGACATATATTGTCACATAAAGTTCAAGTTAAACCTCGTGCCACAGTCTCGCACATATGTTTGTTCTTATGAGGAAGACACATTATCACAACATCAAAGTTGGAGAAAATGAGCCCCCCCAAAAAAACACTGTTCCTCTTTTACTCCTGCCTGGTAGCTCCACCTTCAACATCCTTTGTCTAATATGTACCACTCTCCCTTCTCTGTACACGTCCAAATCATCTCAGCCTTGCCTCTCTAACTTTGTCTCCGCCTAAGCTCTCCCTCTGATGCACTTGTTTCCTGTCCATTCTGGACACTCTCAATGAAGATCTTAACATCATCAGCTCCACCTCCTGTCTTCTTGTCATTGCCACCATCTCATAACCATGCACCATAGCACGGCTCACTACCACCTTGTAAGCCTTTCCTTTCACTCTTGCTGCTATCCTCCTGTCACAAATAAACCCTGACACTCATCTCCACCTGCTCCACCCTGCCTACACTCTCTTCCTTACCTCTCCTGTGCACTCCTTCCTTACCTCTCCTGTGTGTCTGTTGCTTTGGATGATTGACCCCAGGGTTTTAACTTATCCACCTTCATTATCTCTACTGCTTGTAGTTTATACTGTTAGACCTGCGTCTCTCTCATTCACACACATATATTATGTCTTCACATACTGACTTTCTTTCCTGCCCTTTTTTCCAGAGCATACCTCCACTTCTCCAGACTCTTCCACCTGCTTCCTCTTCATACTACAGATCACGCTGTCTGCAAACATCAAAGTCCACAGAGACTCCTGCCTGGCCTCATCTGCCAACCTGTCCATCACCGCTGCAAACAAGATGTGGCTCAGAGGAGGAGTGGCTCCCACCCCCACCTGGAACCCATCCGACACTCCTACCCCACAACCCACCACTGTCTCGCCGCCCAGTAATAAAAAATAAGAAATAATTATGAAAAAAAAATTAAAGCAAGAGTTAACAACAACAGAAAAAAAAATGTTTATAAATAAATATCAACACAAAGCCACTGATCGCAGAGTTATTAGAAAAAATCTACAAGAATCATCTATATATTAGATGAGAGTATGACCTCTTACCTAAAAAAATCTCCAAAAAATCAAAAGAACACCCAGTTTTTGAATTTAATTAGAGTTCATGAATCCAACATTATGTATTATCCTCTTTGTAACAGATATTAGTCTTCTTCACCTCTTCTTTCAGGAGGAGGTACCGTTTCTATACCGCTGTATGTTCACATTATATTCGTCCTTACAGGTAGAAATGGAGTGTTTGGCTGTGCAGCCTCCAGCAGCACACACTCAGTTTTAAATCCCTCTGGGTGTGGGTTTTATAGGGTGTACCATTAGCATGCTGTCTTTGCAGAGTGCGGAGAGTTATTGTTGTTTTATCAGTAGTGGACAGTTGCTTCCATCCTGAGTTCGTGTCCTTTTGTGCAATAAAATGTAAACGAATATTAATTTATCCACTGCTCAAAAGTTGCAGACCACACAACAGCTTTTAATTCTCCCTCCAAACAAACTGAAGTAACTAGACTCTAAACTGCCCCGAGGTGTCAGTGCGAATGTGAATGGCTGTCTGTATATATGTATTGTCTCAGGCTGTCATTGATTGGTCTCGGTCTCATCTAATATGAGCATGTCAGCGTGCAGATGCCAAGAAACTGAGAGATGACAGATTCATTACAGTGGCGTGCTAGCAATGGCAACAACTTTTCATTTGAAATTCTTATGAAGGATAAGCCGTAGGTGTGACAGAAACACAGTTTCTGTGTTACTGAACAAACTAAAACCAACGGCATGCTCAGTGCACAGCAACTTAGTTAAAATTAAAATCCCCCTTCAGATCCATCAACTATTCATTTTAACAGCACAACCTGTACCGTAGCAGTAGCACAAACCTTTTACACACAAACAACATCTACATGGTGTACCCTGCCAAGCATGTCTTCAGAAATATTTTTATGATGAAAGTCTGTTCTAGTTATGTGATGACACACAACAGTGGTTGAGAGCCTTTCTTTAAGACGCTTGAAGTGCTTCATTTGCGTGTTCTGTTGGAGCTGTAGTTCCAGTGGTTGGGCTGAATGGGTGGATGTGCAGAGTGCAGCACTTTGCCCATGAAACACCAGGGATCTGAGGGACCTGAGCCATCAGAGTTCAGGCCCTATGAAGCTCTAAAGGCTTATCTGTCAGGTGTTCTTCAGTGTCGGGCAGAAGCAACCTCAATACCACAAAAAAGGCACTCCATCCTTTTGTAAAATAATGTATCAGGTTTAGTCTAGGAACAATTCCTCAGGAAAAGATAGAGCAGTGCGTATCATCTCAAAGCCTTCAGGGACTCTGATGAAAACTTTGAGTCGATACGCATTGGTCTATCATTCCCAGCCGAACTACTCCTAGAATAAACTTGTTACATTTGAAGACATATTTGACCCACCTGAAACATTACCTATTAATAAAGTAGTCCAAGAAATGATACTTTTTTTCTTATAATGTGTTTAATATCATCAGACCAAGGTCTTAAAAGAGCTCTCCTAAGTCTACAGAAACTAAAAAAGCTTATTGATGCCTGTGAGTCTGGAATTTAAACCAAATCTACAAATTATTAAAAGAAAAAAACACTCGTCTGTAATGAAAATCAAATTCAAACATGAAAGTTCGGCCACGGTAACAGTAAACATGTTTGGTGCAGACCACAGACAGCTTTTCAGCAGTACAAGCTCATGCCAGCTGTGAATCACGGTGGTAAAAAATGTTGGAGTTACTTCACTGCCTCAGGGACTCGGCAGCCTGCAGTAATTGATCCAACCATAAATTCTGCATCATATCAAAAAGTGATTAAAGATAATGTGAGGCTATCTTTCTGAAAGCTGAGCCAGTGGTTGGTCCACCTGTCTCAACATCAAACACACACACACACACACACACGGGCAGGAGACGACAATGTAAATAAATATCCAACCCAGAATTAGCGTGTAAAAGCATTTAAAAGACAAAGAAGGTTTAAAGAAACAGATCGACACAAGTAAAATGTAACCAGACAGAGCCACCCAATCCCCTCTCTGCAGGGGTCAGGCACTCCAGTTTTTCTTTAACGTTTTCTCCTCTCTGTGTTTCAGAAAGGGCAACAGTGTTTGCATCCAGTGTTCAATTGGATGTACCTATTTCTGCTACATGACTGTATTCGCTGTTGCATATAAATATGAGGAGACTGAGAATCCCCAGGTACCTCGGGAAGTGTTTTCAGAAGGTGGTAATGATCTCAAAAAACATTACACTGAGACTAACAAACACGAGCTGACATATACGCGTGATTCACTCCAGCTAATGGACAAGTTGCCAGATAAAAGATGACACTTGCTTACTCCCCGACATACTTTTCAGTCGCTGATGAAAATGCCACAAACAAAAGCCGCTTTTCAAGTGGCTCTAGCCACTTTACCGCTTGTGTATCAGTTTTCAGATCATGTCACTGCTGTTTTTTTCTTTTCATCACAGATGGACAAGACCCTGTAAATATCTGCCCTGACACACCACATCAGATGTTCTCAACATCTGACGAAAATGTAAATTTCTGCACCCGTGAAGGAACCACAGTAAGTGAAAATTGGATATGCTTCTTGTGCTTCAGCGTGAGTTTGTATTTAAAGCTGCCCAATAAATATTTGTGTGTGTGTGTGTGCGTGCGTGCGAATTGGTGATTCTGACCAGTTTGCAGGATCATTCAACGGCAAAACAACTGTAACGGACGGCTGAACAAACCCATTACTCTGGCTCACTGCTTCTGACGCACACACGCACACACACATACATACTCAAGACTCAACAGTGACCCGCAGTGACTTCAGAGTACCAAATGACCCGCTATACACTCCCAGGGAGAGTGCAGAGAGTGAGAGAAGTGAATAAAACAGCTAGATATGGAGAGCCAGAAGGAATACTCCGGTAAATATGAGGCAGGGATTGTTTTAAATAAGAGAAAAAGCATAGCGAGAGAAATATGGCATGTGTGTACGTGAGGTAGGGCGAGAGAAAATAAATTAATCCTCTCAGTGTCTGTTGTCACCAGAGGGGGGCAATAGAATATTTCCAATCCACTTTCTTACACACAATCACAAGGAACCCTACCTACCCTGTACTATCATCTACAGGTGTGTGTATGTGTGTGTATCTGAGTTTGTTGGGAAGGTGTGGGCATTAAATTGAGCAATGGAGTGCTCTCATTGATTTCCACAGTAAAGGAAAAGTAATCTTCTCTGGGCTGGCCTCAGTGTGCACGTCTCTCTATGTGCATGCTTGTGTGTGTATGTGTGGTGGTGTGATTGAAACAGTGGTCAGAAAGCAACATTAAAGATTTTATAGGCTCTCCGCATAGATGTATCACTCCAAAATCAGTTGATAGCAGATTACAATTGCAGCAATAAACCACTAACACTGCCTGTACAGTCCAAACAGAAGCCTCAATGAGCCTCACATGCTTTTATTTGTGAGGATTTGGAAGGTTTCAAGTCTGGCTTGCTCCTAAAGCTCCTAAATTGCTTTCCAGCAAACTGCTACATGACATTTTTCAAACCCTCGGAAAGGAGAAATACACCACTTGACTTAGTGAGCAAGTTGTGCATGCAAGAAAAGTTTCAGTGACTCGAGAGATTTAATATGCACTGTCAGAAAGTCAGCAGCCTTTTAATATGAAAAGGACCATTTTTTAAAAAGCTTTTATTAGATACTGACAGCTGAAGAGACAGGAGGAACTGGAAGGAAAAAGGGATGACATGCAGCAAGGGACCTGAGCTGGAAAATTAGCACCAGTTGATGCAGATTTGTCGGCTACACATTCATGATGTCAATCTTGCAATCAACCACCTCCCAAAATGGATTTACTGGGTTGGGATTTGGTGGCACGAGGACCCGGTAGTTGGTGTCCAGAACACCAGTGACCCCTGTTTCCCTCCACAAGGTGGCAAGTTCCCTCTGTATTTTATTATGTGACTGAAGTCCTTCAAAATACGCCAGACAATGCTCAGGATTTTTAATGACCACTGTGGTGCCCAGTGCCATATTCAGTGCTGTGAACTGACATAGCGGACACTAGCAGACTCAACAAACCAAACCTCAGGCAGGAAGATCCTATCCAAGTCACACCCAGCACTGGATTATTGCTCCCACCCTCTATATTTTCTAATGACTGCCAGTCATGTATTTGCAAACAGACTTTCAATTTTGAACTGAAAGTCACAACGTCAAATCACGACATCAAATCACGACAACAGTCACCTCAACCTGCTTTATTATGTAAGGTAAAGACCGTACAATAATACAGAGAACACCCCAACGAGACAATCCCTATTAACAAGTATTTCGTGACAGCGGGAAGGAAAAACTTGCTTTAAACAGGAAGAAACCTCCAGCAGAACCGGGTTCAAACAGACTGTATATAAAAGATGGATGTGGCCACCATGATGTTACTCGCTTATTAGTACCATGATGACCCACCAAGCTGAGAAATTTGGCTGTCACCATCAGGCAGGGTGGATCCAACTGTGAAACCCAGCGACACTGCCAGGTTATTGGCCAGCAGCTACTGAAGCATGCCCTAATTTGAACAAAACTCATCAAGTGTACACTGAGGACCTGAACAAGTGGAGTCAACGACAGTTTTCTCATAGACGTATATACAATTTGCTTTTTATACATTAAGCTTGACTTACTTTGCTGTTACTAAGTCACCGTCATGTGAGCATATGCTTCCGTTTCTCAGTCAGAGTCAACCTCTGACATCAAGTTTCTACATCAGTTCTTTATATACAAAAGTCTAAGTTTGGTGTAGGAGACTTGTTTTGGAGCTCTTCCACCATCCTCACTGCTTCTGCTTCTGAAAAACACAGGAAGGTCTTGGGGATAATTAGATGCCTCTTTACAAACACAATCACCGCAGTCCATCACTGATAGAGTTTACCTGACCTCTTCTTCGTCTTATAGCTTTGCTTTTACCACGGCACAGCGGGAAACACTCTCAGAAATAAATCAAGACTTGTTTTTTTCCACTAATAGTGGTCAGTCCCAGAGGACCAAGGTTAATTCAATATAATCTGTTACAAATGTGATATATGTGTTTGCCAGTAGTGCAGACGGACACTCTGGCTGCAGAAATATATCTTATTGATTTAACAAAATATTGTTTTTATAATGTATAATGCTAGAAACCTGACACATGAAAACAGATAAATCTCATCATAATGGGTAGTGGTGATTGGTAAGATGATAAACTGTCAGGATCCATGTGTGTGTGCACATTTATGAGCATGTATTGCCTGTGAGAAAAGAAATAATAGTATAGTTCAACATTTACTGGCACATAGTCTTTATTTTAAATGCTCTTTAACCTCACATTCACATTTATGAACTCTATACGAGCATTTAAAAAATGGTTTATAATCTACTTAAGGATATGTGCAGTATTCATCATCCTTTATTAACTGGATTTTGTTACATTGACATTGATTATGCCTGTGTGGCCCCTGGGGGACATTCTGTATAGATGTTTGCAAATGAATAAATGACAAATAATACACAATACCTACATACTTAAACGTAAATCTGCTAACAACATGAACATGGTGTAATAAACGATATAATAATTTTTATGGACTGTTTATTAAATACATAATCACCTTCTTGTTGATAAAGAGCCAGTTGTTTCTCTCAGGAGCTGGTGGAGACTGTGAACACAGATAAAAAGAGATTTTTAGCCTTGAGTGGAGGGAAGACCAAATCCAAATTAATTAAAGTGTTTTTCTGTGTCTGATGGATGTGCTACAAGGTTTGTCACATCGACTATTTACAATGATGATACGTTTCACAGGCCATTTCCTCAGATGACCTGTGAAATCAATGATAACCACTCAAATGCTAAACCGGCCACTTCATTAGGTACACCTGTTCAGGTGCTCATTAATGCAAATGTCTACATGGCAAAAACTCGGCGCATTTAACGTCTTAGACAAGGCCAAGATGACCGGCTGAAGTTCAACCATCTCTAATGTTTTCAGAAAATGCTCTGAAAAAGAGAAAACATCCTGTGAGTGTGCTTTGTTGATGTCAGATGTGAGAGGAGAATGGCCAGGCTTCCTTGAGCCAATAGAATCACATACTGTATTTTTTGGAATATAAGGCGCACTGAAAATTCTTTAATTTTCTCAAAAATCGGCAGTGCGCCTTATAATCTGGTGCGCCCTATGTATGAATTCTGGTAGTGCTTACTGAGTAATCTGTGTCCAAAACTCCGTCCGCTTCAGGTCCCAAAGTTAAACGAACACTGCAGCATCACTGAGAGTTAAAAACTGTCTAAATTCTTTCATCTTTAATAAAATGATCAGCGTTGCTGCTTTACCAGCAATTAAGTTTAACATCCAGGCATCCATGAAAACAGAATTTATTAAATTTAATGGAGTTAGAAGTTAGCAGGAAGTTAGCTCGCTAGTTTCCACCTAAACATGATATACCATGTTCTGACTGAGAGATTTGTGGAAAAATGAAAATGTACAGCTCTGCTATCACTTCCAACATAGATGAAGACAGAAAACTAAACAGCAGTGACTTTTGTAGGTTTACTGAAGTTGGACTAGCTGGTATATAATGATGTGCTACATGATCGCTAGCGACACAGCTATGTTAGCATAACATAAACACAGTGAAGCTGGAGGATGAATGCTAACTTTTTTCCACTGGATAAAAGTTAACGGGAGGGTTCCAGATGGTTAAGGACAAATGCATTTGCATGGCAGGATGCTGTAAACAGACCAAACTTCAGTCAGGAGAACAACTGAGATAATCCATCCACAATACGAGGTTAGTCATTAATA